>CABHPP010106998.1:0-12596 GCA_902168425.1 Peromyscus attwateri
TGTGCTTATCCTCGGGATCTTGTTATTAAATGTGTGCCCTCTTCACCTCACCAGCCTGCCACTCACTGTCTTGTAGGTTTGCCATTCTATTGTTTTACAGCACATGAGTGACATTGTTCTTGCAAAACTTGAATGTCCATCAAGGTATCAATAAATATTAAAGTTAGAATACAGTCCAATATACTATTCATTAATTTATTTATATTCTTCCACCCATTACACATGGTTTGAGGAAGGATAAGTGGTATAAAGCAATAATGGTAGTGTAAAACAAAAGAAGTATTTTCAAAATAACAAAGGAGAACAATTTTAGCAAGAATTCCTTGTTGTGAGTGGTTATACATTTCACATATCAAATTTAGCCCTATGAATCCTGGTAGATAGGGCAAAATGGAAAGAGAAACCAGTAGACTTTATAATTTATACTTTCTCTAGTTGGAACCTCTTCTCTCCTGAGAAACTAATAATAACTTTTTGGATAGACTTAAGAGAAATTTGTCACTGGGTTCCATATGTGATGAGGATTTGATAACGCTTGGAAATTTGTTTACACATTTTATTTTTGAAAGTTATGATTTAAAAATTTAGTTCTTCCATGGCCCTTAGTAAAAAACAAAATCAATATTTAGTGTTAAAGTATCATTCTGTAAAGGGTTCTAGAGGGAGGCAAGTACAGTGAACATGTAGGGTTCTGAGTATTTTGCTTAACCCAAAGATGGGATGTGAAGAATTTTGCAAAAGATCTGTTAATATCTCAGTCTATCAGTTTCTCATCAGGATGAAATCATGTGCTTGTTTTTTGTAAACATGTTACAAATCAGCAGTATTGAAAGAAGTGCTACAAGTATTCAGATAGGGAAGAAATGAAATGAGCTAACTTTATACAACGTCATAATAAATTAATTTCTTTTGCCATGAAAATGATTGATGTCAGATAAATCTTGGATTGTGGCTGTGATTTCTATAAGGTTTAAATTATCTTTAATAACAACTACCATTACAAACAATATACATTTCACACACCAAATTTAGACCCATGCTTCCTAGTGCTTAGGGTGAAAAAGAAAGAAACTGAATAGGCTTTCTAACTTATGTTCTCTAATCTGATCCACTTGACTTTCTCCCAGGAATCTAACAATAAGTTTTTGGGTAGATGTCAGGCAGATGATACTGTGATAGATGCTCATTAGGTGGAAGTGAGTAGGACATTTAGAGCTTTTAGTCCTGTCTTGAATGTAGGAACAGACATGGATGCTCAAAAGATGTAGAATGAACAAATTTATTATCACCACTGTAACAAACTACTACAATATTGGTTTCAAGCAACACAAATGTATTACCTTACTGTTCTGCACAACAGAAATCCAAAATACATCTCTGAAGTCTAATTCCAAGGTGTTGGTAGGTTTGCATTCCTCTGGAGGCTTGAGGAGAGAGTCTATGACTTTGCTTTGTCTGCTTTCTGGAGGTTGCCTATTTACCTTAGTTTGTGGCCTTCCTCTCAGTCCTGTGTTATTCAAACCGCTGCTTCTTTTATTTCATGTCCTTTGACTCCAGTCTACCTTTTATGTAAGACCTATATATTTATAGTGGGATCACATGGATAATCATTAGTCACACATGTACAAAGTTGATTTTAAGGTTGCGATAACACTTTCACGTGTTCTAGGGGCTAAGGTGTGGATATATATGGGAGGGAGATTATTCTGCCTATATGTCACATTAAACATCATGACCTTTGTAAAACATGGTCATTACTTTAATTTTTATTTTACATTTTCCTTTCTAAAATTGTACAATGATACTGTGCTTATAGGGTATTTATGAAGATTAAATTAGGTATATGTGAAAGCAGGTGTCAATATATTTAACATACTGTAGGTCCCCAGTAAGTGTTAGCTGAATTGAAATTCAAATATAAGACACATGACCTGCATATTGCAGAAAGTTCACATTTTGCCTATTAGAGAAAAATGTTCCTATTCTTCTTTTAGGTTGGTGCATATTTTCATGAGAAAATAGAAATTGTGGCTCTAGATAACACTAGCTTTGTGTCTTTTATTTGAGAAGAACTATTCATATGGTGAAATATCACATGCTTTGGCATTATCTTCCACAAAACATAAGGGTAAAAACTTAAAAATAGAAAAATAGAAACTCTCAACAATAATTCTGGTAGAAGCAACTTGTAACAATTTAGCACCTTCTTTTTATTTCTGGAACACTTCTGTGTGAAGAGCTGAAATTACTTAGGACATGTTAGCTAATTCTTATGGTACCAGATGTGTGTGGTTCAGTGAGGGGGTAGCTAGATGCAAAGAAGGAAAAGGGGGGAAATGGGGCAGGTGTGACAAGCCAGGGTTTGTGTTTGGAAGCAGTTCTTGGCAAAGGTGAAAATATTTTTAGGTAATCTTCCCTCTTTCCTGTGAAAGTCTGTAATGCTCTAAAATTTGCTCTATTCTTACAACCTAGAAATAGAAGCCTGGGAATGGGATGGCCGCACTTGGGTTATTGTGGGCTGGGAAGTGAAAGTCAAACACAGTGCTTCTAAAACTTTTCTTTGTAATTCCCTCTGAGAACTGATGGCATATAGTGACATTTTCCTGCCTTTTCCCATTATATTCTAGGACTCCCCCTCTCTACACCTCAATATTGCTATTTGGCCTTTCATTTGGCCCACCACAGCCTGGCAACAGCCCAGAGTTCTGCTGGCTCTGCTATGCTATTCTCTTTCACGAGGTCTCAGCAAATTTCAGGCACCTCCACAAGAAGTCAGTACTGGTGAAAGATTTTGGTAACAAAAGAGACTCATTTTGCCACTCCTATTGTCTGAAAATGGCTACTTAAAAAATCATTCACTTAACAAATGTGTGTTGAGCATCGTGTCAATATGCTGCTAGTGCTGCACAAAAGATCAAATACCAAACAACCTAGATAAATCTTGGTCCTTGTGTGCGTTATAATCCAGTGAAAAGGACAAATAACAAATAAGGAAACTTTTAGAATGTGGGTGGGTGGGAGGGGTACCTAAGGCTCTAGTAAATTCCAACAGAAACATAAACAGCAAGGAGACAGAATGCAATAGGAGCTAGTTTGGAAGCTGTGTGGCAACTGATTTGCTTGGGAAATAGGAAGAAGGCTAGTCTGGCCTGATCATGTTATGGTAGGGTACGGTTTTCTTCTATGAAATGTGCTTACAGTGGTGGACAATACAGGGATGCTTAAAAGTTTGGATTTAAGAACAATGCAAATTTGGAGAGGGTTTAAATGATGTAATCACATTGTCTAACCTCTAGTTTACAGATTTTTCTGATTTAATGAGTGAAAAGTAGTTTTTAAACAGTAAAGAGTTAAATTGGGGAGAGGTATTGATGGTGAGAGGTGATATGATAGTGAGAGTTGATGTTGTGGTCTCAATAAAATCAGTATCAATAGAGGGATTGGTCCAGTTTGGGATGTTCTAGGTGAGCTGAAAGGATTCACTGTAGGATGATATATAGAAAGGAAACTTGAGTAACCCTAAAGTTTGGGTTTACTGACTAAATAACTAATGGTGTCATCTTTTAAGACGAGAAAGGCACATGGAGAAACTAGTTTTACGGAGAAAGAGAATCATGAGTGTTGCTTTCACATACATTAGTAATTTAGAGGACCTTTTCAAAAAGCAGACTGCTGGTCTGGGGAAATGGCTCCATGGATAAAAGCACTTGCTCTGTAAGCACAAGGACCTACATTTGAATCCCCAGCACCCACATAAAAATCCAGGATTGTCTACACATGGCTGTAACTATAGTGTGATCAGGGGTTGGGGAGTGTTAGTATGGGAGAGTATAGAAGGGTGGGGAGGTGGGAACAGAAAGATCCTGATAGCTCACTGGTCAACCAGCTTGACTGACATGGCGAGTTTCCAGTTCAATGAGAGATTGTCTCAAGGCAATAAGGCAGAAAATAGTAGATGAAGACACAAAAGACTGCTTTGATTTCTGCATGAGCTTACACAGTCATGTGCAACACACGCACAAACACACACACACACACACACACACACACACACACACACACACACGGAGGCAGACTACTAAGAAAAGTAGAATAAATACCAAAGGTATTTAATACAACCAGAATGGGTGCCTGAGCACATCCAAGTGAGACAGAAGGGGACTCTTTGGAGAAGGAACCAGGGCTGGACAAAACATGATGTCACTGAAACCAAGAGAGGAACTTATTCAAGGAGAGTGATCAACTGCTTTGAGTGCAGCCCAGAAGACAGTAAGTTTAAGAATGGGGAGTTGACAGACCACCTGTCAAGGTAGAGGTTGCTGTTGTGACATTGATCAAAATGATTTCAGTGCGGTGAGGAGAGAAGCTCCAATCTGACAGAGTGATGTTGGAGGATGAGATCAGCAGATACAGACACCAGTTTTGGCCTTACTAGATTTAGTACTCTTATCTTTTGGAATTTTATAGGAATGCCTTGGGTTGTTCTTTAGAGATGTGTGAAGGGTTATGGTCTGTAACTGAACAATATTTTTTTCCACAAAAAACTAATGTAAATATCCTCAGCAATCATGCTTGTATTAGGGACTCATTACCTTACTTTGGGGATAATGACAAATTTATTTTTAGCTCTCTCTCCACTCTTCCTTTCCTCGTGTTTCACATTCATCGCTTGAAGAAAATATTTTGGGGGCTGGGGATGCAGCTCAGTGGCAGAGTGCTTGTGTAGTATGCATAAGGTCCAGAATCTGTTCCCAGTGCCACAGAACCCTGACACATTCTTAGCACCTCATCATTCTGTGCTCTATACTTACTATAATACTTCTGATTGAATCTTACCTTTTCCATTATTTTGCTCTCCTATCACAGATTTAAAAGAAATGTTTTTTTTCAGTGGTTGGCTTTCCATGCACCTTTCCCTTTTCTGACATTTTTCCTCTCAGGAGTTACGTAGAGTTCCCTTAGCTAGATGATTTTTGCATGCTCATTACATTGCTTAAAAAAGTTACATGTTTCCAAATGAGAATACAGTGCTGGAGGAAGGCAGACAGTCATGGAGCAGACTGTAGGTGGTTGCTAATACTAGGGGGGATATTATGTTTGATTACTACCCTTTCAGTCAGCTCTCACCATCATGGTCAGTGATAAATGATACCTGAGACTGAACTATAAGAGAACAATAAGGGTTTTCTGTGGCAGATGGCATCAATTCCAGTGTGCATGCTGTAACTGAGGCTGTCACATCTTCTCCTTTTCCCAGGCATACTGCTGGATTGCATTTTCAAGTATCATTTGCAGTTTTACAAAGCCATAGTAAGGGAAGTGGATATAGGGTAGAAACAAAGTGAGCAGACACTACATTTGAAATAGAACAATTTCTAGAATTCTTCTTCATGTTCTCTCTTCCTTTGTTTCCCAGTGAGGTTCAGAGCATTCATCAGTATACCCCAAGGCACTTGGACTGGTAAAAAGAGAGAAGGAGTCTCAATGTCTGAAGGTAACACTAAAGTCAAGAACATACTTTTAGGATGTCACGTGCACAAGGAACTGACATAGAAAGCCATGGAGATTTTGTGGCCTGTTTGGTTAGTTACTGGTGTTATGGTTCCTCACTAACACACATTCCTTGTGTGATTTTTCTTTCTCTGTGCTTTGCCTCATTCTTCCACACTGTCCTGGAATGCATCACTTTTTCAAAACTGACACTTGCTTTCCTCCCTCCCTCCCTCCCTCCCTCCCTCCCTCCCTCCCTCCCTCCTTCCCTCCCTTCCTTCCTTTATTTTTCTTTTTTTCATTGGCCTGTGAATACCAGCCAGAGGCAATTCCTTCCTCTAGATTTCTGAAATAACCATTAGCTTTATGCCTTACTGGATGAGTAATGAAAAGATGGTATGCTGTAAACATGTGGGATAGTTGGTTCAGTTTAGCTTTTTAAAAAAATTTGTCATAATAACAAAATTATCATGAGATTTATATAAGGAAATAAGTGTAAAGGGCTTAGAATAACAGCTGACATGTAATAAGCACTCCAATATTGTTTGTCTCTTGCTAGTTCACTCATTCTGTTTTCTGAACTGCTACTTGTGTCAAGCTTTGAGTTCATTGGTAGCACATTGACTGCCATGCAATTCATGTCATTTCTTCATCTGCAACACTTATTAATGCATCAGTACCCCTTGCCTTCACTGATACTTGCTTAGCAGCTACTGTGCACCAAAAACTTGGGTAATGTATTGCTAGGGATATGAATGTGCCTCTGAGGATGTCAATTAGTTTCCACATCTCTGTCAACAAATCAAGTGAATTGTTACTATTTGAAGTAGTTCTTAAGAACTGGAACAGGGATGGAGTGGGGAAGCAATGAAAGAGATAATATGATAGAGGGAGATATCATGGGAATAGGGAGAAAGCGGGTGCTAGGGAAGTTCCTAGGAATCCACAAGAATGACCCCAGATTAGACTACTAGCAGTAGTGGAGAGGGTGCCTGAACTGGCTTACCCCAGTAATCAGATCAGTGAATACTCTAACTGTCATCATAGAGCCTTTATCCAGTAACTGATGGAAGCAGATTCAGCCAAGCACCAGGCTGAGCTCCAGGAGTCCAGTCGAAGAGAGAGAAGAGGGATTCTATGAGCAAGGGACATCAAGATCATGATGGGGAAACCTACAGAGACAACCGAACCAAACTAGTGGGAACTCATGAACTTTAGACCAACACCTGTGGAGCTTCCACAGGACTAGACTAGGCCCTCTGCATAAGTGAGACAGTTGTGTAGCTTGATCTGCTTAAGGGGCCCCTGGCAGTAGGATCAGGATCCATCCCTGGTACATGAGCTGGCTTTTTGGAGCCCAATACCTATGGTGGGACACTTTGCACAGCCTTGATGCAGAGGGAAGGGCTTGGACCTGCCTCTACTGAATGGACCAGGCTCTGCTGACTCCTCATGGGAGGACTTACTTTCTTGTAGAAGGGAATGGGGAGTGGGTTTGGAGGAAAGACTGGAAGGGCTGGAGGAGGGAAGAGGGGGACCTGTGATTGCTATGTAAAATGAATAAAATTTTTCTTAATAATAAAAAAAAGAACAGGATTTTACTCCTTGAGGATTTCATACATATATACTATAAAATAGGTTTGTAGTCAGAAGATTTCCTGTGTCCAGGCCTGCTGGTGGTTGGAACAAATCTCTCCCACTTGCATCCCCCAAGTAAACACACAGAGGCTTATATTGATTATAACTGCATGGCCATGGCTCAAGCCTTTTGCTAGCTATCTCTTATATCTTAAATTAGCCTATAACTATTAATCTATGTATCGCCACATGTTCTGTGGCTTTACCTGCATCTCATTACATGTTGCTCCTTAGGTGGCTCACTAGTGTCTCCTCCAGCCCCCCCCCCTGCTTCTTCCTGTCTCTCTCTTTGAATTTCCCACCTGCCTCTAAGCTGCCTTTACATAGGCCAAATGGCTTTATTTATTAACCAATCAAAGCAACACATATTCGCAGCATACAGAAAGACATTTCCCCAACACTTCCCCTTTTCAGTCTAAACAAAAGGTAGATTTTAACTTTAACCTATTAAAATTACATATAACAAAACAGTTATCAAGCAAGAGTTACAGTTACAATATCTAGTCTATTTGTATTTTGTAAAATTAAAGAAAAAATTTTCTGTCTATCCTGTATTTGTGAGTCTAAGGTTTCATATCTAATTTATCTTTTATCATAACCAAGGAAAATTATAATTATAACTATCTAGTTTTCAACTACATCAAAGACCCCAGAAGGATATAATATTACCTAAGTAAACAGGAAATACATTGTAAGCAACTTCCAAAATTCTGGAAATGACAGAGATAGCTGGCTACTTGGACAGTTACCCAAAGTTCATCTGTAACTTTGGGGCATCCAAAGTTACATCCATCAGCCTAGAGTCTCTCACTTTTCTCTGTGTCCTGTAGAATGTCTGGCAATTTCTTCTGCTAAGCAAGAACCTGAAGGACCATTTTGCCTTGCAAAGTTCAGGGGTCACTTTCCTATAGGTCCTGCATGTCCAGTTTATACGACATACTGTCAATCAGTTAACACAAGGGCATTTTTTTTTTTTGCCTAGTGGCTAACTTTTGCCATGAAGAAGATAAACTCCATATGGAGTGTCTTCAGTGCCCATCATCTTCCTTGAAGTAATTGGTGCTGCCAGGAGCAGATGTGTCTCATTGTCCAGAAAAGTCTAAGTTTTTAAAACATTTTAAATGCCAGATTCTGTAGGTCATTGAAGTGTTTGAAGATTACCTATCTAATTGAATTATATCTATGTATACCTAGAAAACTTAACATGACTATAAGTTTGACTATCATAGAAGACTAATTATTAATCTGTATTTCTTAATTATATATTACAATTTCAAATGAGCTGTACAATCATAATACTTTAAACAAGAGTAGAAATATACATACAGTATAACAAAATTAACTTTCATATTGTGTCAATAAACTAAAATCCATAGCAATGTAAAACATTTTTAAACAAGTTGCTCTTTAAAAGTAGGTTCAACAATTCATCCTTTTATCCTATCATACCTATAGCCTATATTTCCATATCATATCCCCCTTCTTCTTTTAGAAAGATATTGACTATGACCAATAACAATTTGTAACCAACAACCTAAATAAGGACAAACATCTATAATACATTTTTTTTGGGAATGTCAGTGTAGTTTTCTAGGCTACTTCCTGCTGAAAGAGGGTGCTGTATTCTTATGGGGATCCTGAGAAAATTAAGAATTATGGTCAAGTCCTGACTGGAATAGTCTGTGAGGCTGCATTATCTGAGCCAGTTGCCTTGAAACCATTCGGGATGTTGGATCATCTGGGCCATGGTGTCACTGGAGACCTTTCAGGGGGTCTTGGCTGGTCAAACCATATTAGCCTGGAAGCAATCCACAGGGTCTCATCTTCTGTGGAAACAAAAGCAGAGCCTCTTTTCCAAAGCAATGTATCCTTAGACATAAATTTTGAAATTTAGATACCTTTAAAATATACATATTGATTTAACTCAGCAGTTTTTTATGATCAAATGTCTCTCTGCAGTTAAAAATCCCAAAGATAATATAATCCAGACTCTGTGTGATAACCACCTTCACATGGCTTATTTTTTATATTATTTTTACTTTCTCTTTAAAGACTTTATTTTTTTTAAAACTTTCTATTTCTTTATATAACTGTCTATGTTCCTTTTCCTCTCTCTCCAAGCCTATGTAAATTTTTACACACACTGTAAACTGTTTAGGGGTTTTCCCATCTGAATCTGTCTTATTGTGAATCTATTGCTTTAAACTGCAGCATTATTAGGACTAAAATAGCAGCTTTGGCTACTGACTCCACCCACCTCAGCTTTCCGACATGGTGGAACTATGTTTACCACCAGCTTTGGGGGAATCATGCTCACTGCTGGACTCTGGGAAGCAGTGGGTCTATGCTTCCATCCAGCAGCGTATAGCCCAGAAACCTCTTTTTTGTTTTTTAGTAGCAAAAGCTATATCCATCACACACCATGTTGCTTGGCTTGCAGAAACCTCTGTGTAACTCGGTGGGAATCCACCATGCTGTAGCTCCAGCCCACATGCCGTGAACCTGCCATAGCCAGGGGACACATGATTGTACCTAGGCCCACCATGAGTGACATGAACTAGGAAGGTGCTCTTAGCTACATTTATAATCTCTTCTTAAGCTCTCTCAGGTTTTAGGTGGAAACTCTTGCCACCACATATGGGCGCCATTTGTAGCTGGAAGTTTTTCTGTGTCCCATCTGGCCTATGGTCAGGACACATCTCTCTCACCGCCCAGTCCGCAGTCACTCGGACCCAAATAAACACACACAGCCTAATATTATTTTTAAACTATGGCCATGGCAGGCTTCTTGTTATCTAGTTCTTACATCTTAAATTAACCCATTTCTATAAATCTATACTTTGCCACATAGCTTGTGGCTTACCAGTACTTTTACAACTTGCTTCTTCTGACAGCGGCTGGCAGTGTCTCCTCTGCTGTGCCTTTCTCCTTCCTCTCTATCTGTTTGGATTTTCCACCTGCCTCTAAGCTGCCTTGCCATAGGCCAAACAGCTTGATTTATCAACCAATCAGAGCAACATATTTTCACAGCATACAAAAAGACATCCCCCAATCATTTCCCCTTTTCTTTCTAAACAAAAAGAATGTTTTAACTTTAACCTGTTAAAATTACATATAACAAGACAGTTATCAACCAAAAATTACAGTTACAATACAGGTTCATAACCACCTCCATTTTATCCCTTCCACTTTCCCTAGATATTCCCTCTAAGTCCATCTCCCAACTTCATGTTTTCTTCTTATTATTCTTTTTGTTGTTGTTAAGCAATTCATTCAGTCCATTTAGTGCTGCCCATATGTGCATAGGTGGGGGACCTTCCATGGAAGCATGAGCAACTACCAGTGGCCACATTCCTCAGGAGTGATTCTTTCTCCCCTGGCAGCTATCAACTGACCTCAGTCAGAGGTAAGGCTTCATGAGTTCCCCACTGAGATGGTATTCTGCTTGCTTCTGCAATGCTGATTTCCTTGAATCTCCTCAAAGAGCTATTGTCTGGATCAAATGGTAGACTAGAAAACCCCTGCAAACTTGAATGTGTGGAGCAAGTGTATATAAAGATGGCAATTTTCAACTCTTCAAAGCCCTTAAATGAAATTTGCAACTTTCTGTGATTTTTGTCTTCCCTCCAAATTGAAAAGAAGCTTGTCAAAAGTGAAGCCTGAATTATTTGATCTGTAAATCTCTAATCTACAATGCTCATCATGAAAACCCAAAACTCCTTTCGTTAGCTGGTAGTTTTCTGCAAAGTAGTACCCATATATTGCATATGGGATGTGACTCTGTTGGCTTCAAGATGAGAAATCTGGCTTCAGGCATGTTGCTAAGTGGAAAAATCCACTTTAAAAACATACACTTGGTTCTCTGAACAAAACTATCTTGAGCTTTAAGCACTTGTCTTCAATGAAGCTGACAGGCCAGAAATGATTATTGAGCTGTTGGTCTGCTCTGTGCATCTGGACACACAGTGTTGAATAAGCTGTCAATCCTCCCATCTTTCCAGGCTATTTTAGGGATGCTCATGGTGAGGTCATGCATATCCATTTCTGTAGTGTTCTCCCACTCTACCCACTCACCATGTGTTCTGCTGCTGTGATATTTTTGCTCACTCTCATAGTACTCTCTCTTTCTTACCTTAATTCCCTCCCCCAAAAGAAGAAAGTTAATTCTTCAACCCCCCTCCCCAATTGAAAATGTGACTGATTAGGAGGGATGGCACTGGTATTTTTCTTTCTTACCCACTTCAGGTTGTTGCTGAATAACTCAGAATAAACAGCTTGATATTCTTTAAAAACAATGCTTCAATGGAAGAAGAAAATAGATCAATGATAAGAAATGACATTTGTTTCCCCATGACTTTTTTTTCTACCATTCCTGACTTTCACATTTGAATTCTGCTGTAAATTCCTTTCATGCAGTTTCAGGTTTGCAGAAGGATTTTTAATAGGAAAAGAAAATGACCAAGTCAGAATCTAAATACACATATACTTGTACTGGATTTAAGAAATCTCTTTGTTGTTGGTGCAGCACTGTAAACAGGGAAGGGGCTTCCTGTCTCATTCCTTTTGTAACCTCAATGAATTAGCAACAACACAACCCACCTTTAAGGAATAGTTATGTTTTAAAGTCTTCCACTCACATTTTCCAAAAATGATTTTATGTTATGTCTTACCCAAGTACTAATGCTTCTTTGCCTTTATCTCTTAACAAATGTATATAGCTAGAGCTGTTGCTCAGTTGTTAGAATGTGTTTGTAGTTTGCAAGAAGCCCCCAGCACTGCCTAAAACCAGGTGCAGTGGCACAGGCCTGTGATCTGAGTACTGGGAGGTAGAGGTATGACGACCATAGCAAGTTCAAGACCAACCTGCGCTACCCGAGGTCTTGTTTCAAGGAATGTTTTATTTTGTTTTTCAATGCTTGTCCTTAGGCTCTAGGTAGTTTCAGATGGCCTTAATTCAATTCCATGAGCCTCTCCTTTCCAAAAAAACTCTACTCTTCCACTTAAAGGTGATTATAAAATGATTATAGACTCATTGGAAGTTACAACAATGGGACAGAAAAGTCTTGTGTGGTCTTTAACTGGTTTATCCAACTAACAAAGGACACCCTGTAAAACTGGACATTTGGATAAATAATGAATACTTTTCAGTATAAGTATATTTAATCCAAAGTCTGAGGCATAGTTATAATGAAAAGTGATATGTTGGTTATATATTTGAAATTTAACTGTTTATTGGTCATACATCCCAATAGAGATGTAGGATAAAATTATTGTGTCTTAAAATAACTTGGAAGAATTCCCATCCGTCCAGTGTAGAGAACTTTAAATATTTTCAGAATTGTTATTATGTTTAATTCTGTTTGACTATTTACATGTTTCAAAGATAGAAGATACATGTTTATAATTCTAATGTTTTTGATCTTTGAACAAACTGAGATTAGTTTGTCCATTTTAATTTTTAAAATCAA
>CABHPP010106999.1:0-40318 GCA_902168425.1 Peromyscus attwateri
TCTCTGCCTAGTGGTCCAGTCTCAAGATGTGAGTACTCAGCTACTGTTCCGTTGCCATGCCTGCCTGCCTGCTGCCATGGTCCCCACCATGATGATCATGGACTCTCACTGTCTGCAACCATAAACCCCAAATCAAATGCTTTCTAGGTTGCCTTGATCATGGTGTTTTATCACAGCAATAGAAAAGTCACTAAGACACATGGCAAATGCTTACCCATTGAGACATCCCCCCACTCCCCCTTTTCTTTGTGAGTTAGTGTTATAAGCATTTCATTAGAGTGATGGAAAGCTAGCTCAATAAAAAAGATACCAAACAGCAATGAGTTACTGACATTGTATGCCAAGTAGAATTAACACTTGCCTTCTTTCATTAGCTCTGTAATTAATCAATATCAGCCACATGGGAGCCAAAGGTATTTGGACTGCCATTGTCATCCCTAATCCATCTCCTCTTTACCTTGATTGCATATTCACAGTTCTCAGAAGACGAATACCTAACCCAGATCCTCTGTGCCCAGGAGTTTCCTATGTCTTTCATTCACTTCCTCCAGGGCTCAGGGCCAATGTCTTCTCCCCAGCACCTTCCCATCAGAGAAATCTGTGGCACCAAAGCTCTCCCATAAACCTGGACAAATATGTCATGAATAGATTATGTTCTTTGGCAGGGATGGTGCAGGATGTTGGGGCTGCTGCACCTGTCTTAGTTAATGTTCTATTGCTGTGAAGACACCATGACCACGGAAACTCATGAAGGAAAGCATTTAATTGGGGCTTGCTTACATTCAGGGGTTTAGTCCATTATTGTCATGTTGGGAAGCATGGCAGCATGCAGGCAGGCATGGTGCTGGAGAGGTAGTTAAGGGTTTTTTATCTGGATCAGCAAGCAGCATAAAAAGAGAGTGACATTGGATCTGACTTGAGCTTCTGTAACCCCAGATTCCACCACCAATGACATATTTCCTCCAACAAGGCCACACCCACTCCAACAAGGCCACACCTCCTAATCTCTCTCAAGTAGCACCACTCTCTAATGACTAATCATTCAAATATTTGAGCCTATGGGGGCATTCCTATTCAAACCATCACAGCCCCTGACTGTAGGTTAAGAGTTGAGTGGAGGACATGGGTGCAGGGGTAGAAGATGCCATCTTAGGTGAAAGGAACCAAGGTCAGAGAGATGAGCTCTCCCACCTAGGGCTTGGTGAAAGTACCAGCCTGTACGGTCTCTAGTGATTTATGAGTTATGGGATCCTTTGATGTCTGTTTAGCCTTAGGACATGCCACAAGCTAGACAAGGGCATCATCACTAACCCCATTGCATAGTTGGTGAAACTGAGGCACAGAAGCTTAACAACTAGCCTAAGATCACTGATCTTTTTCTTCACTGTTTCTCATTTTAAATAACTTCATTTTATGTATGAGGAAGCTGACCTTCAGTGGGACCAAACAGGGAGGTGGAGTTTGATTGGCTTTCTGGGTCCCTGGGACCCATGTAGGCAAGAAAACTTGGGGCTACTGATGACCTACCCACTGGCTATAAGCTGTCACTTCTAAGGTACACAGGGTGATACAGCCACTGTCCTACCTCCATGATGCAGGAGGAGCAAATGCCCAATCCAGTGTGATCTGACTGGGAACAGTAGAGTTGAGAGTTGGGTGTAAATTGAGGAAATGGTGGCTAAGAGCCCTGTGGGAGGACCACAGTCAGAGTTGGGAGATTCAGGCTAGTGTCCTCCTCCAGCAGGGCATGTGGGTCAGTGGGGCCTAACTCTCCTTCCATCATAACTCCTCTAAAACCCCCAACCCTCTCCTTCTCTGCCTCCCCCACCACCCCTGACCCAGTGTTCAGAGGTGGAAATGACAGTGTCTGTAGCAGTCATTATTTTCTGACTTCCATCCATTTGGTTTTGTTGCAAGGTTATAAGCCAGATAATGATCTTAGACAGGTTGGAAGGGTCTTGCGTCTTTTGAGCATCTTGGTGTATAAATGTTAAAACT
Organism: Peromyscus attwateri; assembly: GCA_902168425.1. Classification (NCBI taxonomy): domain Eukaryota; kingdom Metazoa; phylum Chordata; class Mammalia; order Rodentia; family Cricetidae; genus Peromyscus; species Peromyscus attwateri. The sequence goes on from CABHPP010106999.1 coordinate 1,999, forward strand.
CAGCAGAGAAAAACACTGCTATGTAGATGTAACCAACCGTCTTATTAAATAAGAAACACAGAGCCAATGTAAAGATAAAAGCCCAAGAGGTCAGAGCTAAGAGCCTTACCCGCCTGCTGCAGCTAGCCTCTTCAGCCAAGAGACCTCTCTGAAAGGAGCTACTTCCTGTGTGTTGGTCTTTATAAAGACTTCCTGTTCTGCCTTCTCATTGGTTGTAAACCAACCACATGACCGTCTCATCACTGCCTATCTGTAGGTCACTCCAGGTCTTCTATGGTTGGTATTGAGATTAAAGGCGTCTGTCTCCAATGCTGGCTGTATCCTTGAACACACAGAGATCTACCTAGCTCTGCCTACCAAGTGCTGGGATTAAAGGAGTGCACCTCCTTCAGCAAATCCTACCGGCATGCACCACCATAACCGGCTTTCGCTATGGCTTGCTAATAGCTCTGACCCCCTAGGCAACTTTATTTATTAACATACAAATAAAATTACATTTCAGTACAAATAAAATACCACTATACTGCTATGTGTTTGAAGCATCCACTGGTGCCATCAGTCCCTGATCTAAGCTGGTTGTGTGATATAAATCTCCATGGAAGGGCAATCTGTTCTCACAGTTTCTGCCCGTTGTGATTCCAGCTGGCTGGTGTGACACATTGGTGTTCCTGCTAGCTTGCATTGAAGCCGGGCACTTCTCTAGTAGTTGTGGCTATGTGAATTCTGGTAATTGAATCAAGGCTGAGAGATAAAGGTGGCTAAATACTGCATGATCCTTCAATATGTTTTCAACTAAAGTAGACTGGGGTATGACAGAGTCTCAGAGTTTCTTAGAAGGTTCTTCTTCTTTATCAGACATCCTTTGGGGACTAGAATGCTGCAGAGACAGGCTAGACAATGAACCTTACATTCTAGGGGATCCCATGCCCAAGAAATAGAAACTTTACGTCCTCTATGAGGTAGGCCATCTAACTTGATTCTTTTAAATGTGTTTTCCCAGCTAGTTAAACAGTGGGTCTTGCCTTTATCTAAAGTGCAGTGATGCAGTGAAGAAGCAGACTTCAGATGTACAGAGCAGACCTGAGTTCAAATCCTGATGCCAGCACATTAGCTGTGTGACTTAGACAACTTATTAAACTTCTCCCTGGCATATTTTCCAACCCATAAATTGAAGGTAAGGCCACGTCATTAATAATATTCTATAAGCCTTCAGTGGGACAAAGCATAGAAAAAGCTCAGCCCAACCCCTGGCATGAGATAGATACACATAAAGGACAGTCTTGTTTCATTATTTAATAAGCACTTTTATTTTTTACTGATATGAAACAAATGTCAGTCTTTCAAAGGAATGTCTGTTACATAACTGGAGGGGTGAGTTTCTCCTTTCTCAGAGTGGAGTCTAAGATTTTGGGGTTACAGTGACTCATCAGACAAGAAGGAGTCCTTCCATTTGGGTGTGGCTTCTGTGGGGACGGCTAGAGTGTTCATAAGGACACTTGGCATTCTTCCTGCAACGCATCCCTTCTCTTCCTTCTTGGACTCTGACCTATGCAGTTCCAGAGGTGGGGGATCTGCTGGTTCTTTTCCTTTTAAAAATGCTTTAAAGGGAAGCTTCACCATCCTGGAATCCAAAGCATGTGGCAGCTTCATGGGGCCATAAAGGTAATTAAAATTGCTCATCCACTTCCCAATAGATGTTTGTATTTCTACAACTATTCTAGTAGGGTCAGCCAATAATAATAATAATAATAATAATAATAATAATAATAATAATAATAAATTTTAAAACCCTCAATTTTATATTACTTGTCTAGCAGTAGACCCCCAAACCTCTCACCAACTCAGTTTTAAGTGCTATTTGGAAAGGATTAGAAATTACTATTTTATGTATAACTCCGCCTGAGCCTGACTGGCCATGTTGTTAAACAGATTTGCAGTTGAGATTTTTTGTTTTGTTTTGCTTTCAAATTAAGCCAGGAAAGCAAATGATTTCCAAGATCCAAGACGTTTTGGCTGACTTCAGATTGTCAATATTTGCTATGATAGTGTAAGCAGAGTAGTCCTTAACAGGTGTTGTAGTTTGAATGTGAAATGTTCCCACGGGCTCATAGGTGGGGATGCATAGTCCCCAGTGGATACTGCCATTTTGGTAGGTTGTAGAATCCTGGGGAGGCAGAGCCTCACTGGGGGAAGTGCGTTGACTGTGGGGAAATCAGGGAGAGCGCTAGCCCCACTGCTTGCCTACTCACTGCCTCTTGTTCTGCCAACATGAAAGGAGAGGACAACTTCCAGCTGCACACTGCTGCCACCATAGAGTCACATGCCACCATATCTCCTCTGTGATGGACTGTAGCACTTAAAACTGTGAGCCAAAATAAAACCTCTCTTCTTTAAGATGAAATTTGTTAAGAACATTAGTGACTGTTCTCATGGCTGTGGTCAACTACCCGACAAGAAGCAACTTAAGGGAGAAAAGATTTATTGTGGCTCACCGTTCAAGAGGACATAGTTAGTTAATCATGTAGGGAAAGCAAGGTACAGGCAGCTCCATGCTGGGGGACAGTGTGCAGTGTGACTCCTCACCTCTTTGTATCTTAGCAGAACTGGAAGTAGAAAGGACAGGAACTTGGGACAGGTTATAAAACCTCAAAGTGCATCTCCAGTCATCCATTTCCTCCAGCAAGGCTCCACTTCAAGGCCCACTCACAACTGGGGACTAAGTGTTCAAACCCATGAGTCTACAGATGGCATTCATGTTTCAATCACAACACTAAATATTTTGTCACAGTAATTTAAAAAAAAATGTAATTGATACACCAGGCTACAGTGTGGACAGTGCAGTGAACTCTTCAGATCTCAGACGGTCACACACAGACTCAGAATCATGTTAACCTTGCTCCTGTAAAAACCTGGTTAGATTTGAGATTCTGAAAAACAAGAGGGTCTGGGCCATCTCTTCCTTTCTCAAGACTTTTTATTGTTCCTGTTCTCTTTTGTTGTTGTTGTTGTTGTTGTTGTTGTTGTTTTCAAGACAGGGTTTCTCTGTGTAGCTTTGGTGCCTGTCCTAGATCTCGCTCTGTAGACCAGGCTGGCCTCGAACTCACAGAGATCCACCTGGCTCTGCCTCCCGAGTGCTGGGATTAAAGGCGTGTGCCACCAATGCCTGGATGTTCCTGTTCTTTGAGATTCAAAGTTTAGCCTGGGATACACTTTGGTTTGAACATTTTCCCCCCTCTTGTAATGGTAACAATCTTGGACACAACTGAGTTTGGAGGTGTGCTTTGGGGAGATCTTCTGCCATCATGGATGGATTTGTGGTGTTATAAAAGTTCTTGGAGAACTCATTTCTTCTCTTCTGGCAAGCGAAGGTATGCTTCATTTCCTTGTTCTTCTGCCTCCCACCATGAGGATACATCAGCAAGATGCTTGGCAGGGTCTGTCATCCTGACCTTAGGCTCAACCGCCAGAGCTATCAGAAATCATTTATGTGCCCATCATAGTCTGTTATCTGCACATATCACCCCAACTGGGGTCCTCCATAGCCCTCCTTTTACCCCCTGAAGGAAAAGTTAGATATCTAAGCTGCTCCTGAACACAGAACATGCTACGCTCTTCATGCTTTGGTGTCTCTTTGCTCTGTTCCGTGGTCTTAGCTGTCCTTCCTCCTTACCCTCAGGGAATTTCTGCTCAGTCTCCATCGTCCGTGGAATCCCATGTCCTCTCCGAAGCCTTCCCTTCCCAGTAATCCAGTAGATCTGGCGTGACTGCCTCCTCCTCCTCGTTGTACTCTTCCATGGTACCAGACACGATGGTTCATAGGCTTGGAATAAGACAGACTTCACAGATCTTTCTTAGTTGCTAATATAGTTATTAATTATATAATATAATTATGCCAGCATAAATTTGGGGACATTGTTACATCCAAATCAGAATGGCCAAGGAAATGGATCCTCTATCCAAATAACATTAAGTTAGAATTATCCTAGCTGCCAATTATCTTCCCTAATTTCATTGAATAAATTCCAAGCAGCATTGTCTTACTCTCAATGCTTTTTAGAAACAATAATGATTGCACTAATTTTTTTTAATTCTTATTAAAGAGTAGGGATAAAAAGAACAGAGACTGTTCCAGAAGTTTGGTGGGGTTGGCGGCTGACTGCCCAATCTTCTATAGAGAGGCTGTAGCAACCAGGGAAAATGAAATCCCCCAGCTGGATGTTAGACCCCTTAGATGTTTCTGTGTTTATAAAGCAACTTTGAAAAGCACTATGGTTGGGCCCCCACTTATCCCCCACTTCTAGTTTATTAATAGAATCATCAATCTTGGGGACATTAATGGGATGACAATGTGCCAGAGTAGTGGTCCAAATTTATCTAAATCAATTATGACAACTGCTGTGTGCCAGTGTCCTCTCTAGGCCTGGGATGGGACTCATTTCTGACCAATAGAGTTTAAGTCTTATAGGCGAGAAGGAGCATTGGGAAACAGTTTTTCCTCATATGTTAGAAAGGGAGGGGCTCAAACTCTGGGCACTGTATGTGAAGATCTCTTTGTTTAGAAATCTGGGGAATGTGTGATCAAGGTGGGTAAGAGAGCCCCCCCCCCCCACACACGGGTTGGCAATCTGGGACATTGGAGTCTGGATCTTTGATGTTATGACAAAACTAGCTAGCTAAGATGGGCCATCCACTTCTGGACTTCTTGTTACTAAAAGTCAATCATGGGTCATTGTGTGCCAGACAGATGTTTTCTGTTGCTTGAAACCAGGTGCCTCTGATCAAATCAACACCTAAAGTTCTTTGGGGAACCAGACTGAGGTGGAGGATTCTCTGGGGAGGGGGGGATTTAAAATACTTGTGATCTCAAATCTCTATTAATGTACTGCGCTCAGGAGAAAGTTTGCCTTTAGACTCTGGATATATAGATGTGTCATGAAAAAAATCCTAGATGTGAGGTGGGTCTTTGGGAACTGGGAAATGTAACTAGGAATCCTGATGGTTCGTAGAAGGATTGGAAGGGATTCAGTGTGGGAAAGTTCCTTTGGGCTTCCAGTGGTCCTGTACTCAAGGGCCCTGACTAGGCATAAGACTCACAAGACGTACATAGCTAAAGAGAGAGGCCTCTTTGTAGGGGAAATGCGGAGCAGTGGGGAGGGAGAGATGATGCTCTGTCTTTGTCAGAAGAAATAGCTAAAGAACACAGAGTGCAACATACTACAGTAATTATTGAAATCTCAAGTTAGAAATTAAAAAAAAAAAAAACTACCAAGAATTGAGTTTTTAAGGAGAAATGATTCACAAGAGAAAATTTGTATCATAGGTGTGCTTTGCATGGGAGTGAATGAGAGATGGGAACATTGATTAGAAAGAACCTCTGTGACTTCAACTTCTTCTGGGTGAGTTTTACTATATGCTGTGCCCTTGGGACCAAGGGTGCCGTGAAGTCACACAATGCAGCATGGTGAGCACCACCGAAACACCTTGGGTTCCTTGTGTTTGACTTGGAACTAATTTTTGGTTGTTGCACATTCAGAAACTTTTCACTACTGCTAAGTGTTTTCCTACCCTGTGTTCAGTTATGCCAACACATGTAAGCCTGTGCCCCCACCTATCCCAGAAAAGCTTCTGGATCGGTCTTTGGTACTCAGATTTCCAATGGAAGGCATGACAGTGAATTCTGCCGCTTGATCCTCACTGTCAGCTAAGGGCGAAGGGCAGGGAGCAAGTGAAAAAAACGGAGAACAAAGACCCAGCCATCTTTGTTTTCGACCTCTGCAAGATCTGCAAACAGTACTGGTAAATTTGCATACACTTCCAGATGTCCGATAGGAAAAGAATCTTCTTGACCTCCTGCCCTGAGTAAATATAATCTGTGTAAACAGCTGTCCGCGCTACACAAACATGCAACTGCATTAGGATGGGAGGGAGAGAGGCCCTGGAAGGATGGCTTGTCTCTGCAGGTCCTGCTTTTCTTCTTGTCTAAAGCAAAGATCTCCAACTCCCTCCCGAAGGGAACGTCAGTTTTAAAGTCACCCACAGGGATTCCTTCTTGCATGCCTTGATGGAGGAAATAAAGTGTGTGGACTGAAACACTCACCTTCCTGATGTCAAATAAAACAGAGTTTCTCCAACAAGCACTGAATTGATTTCTTTTGACAGAGAGATAAGATAATGTGTCTCAGGTTTTGCAGCTACTGCTTGACAGTTCTTGTAAGACCAGCCATAGCTGTCATATGCCAACAGGGGAAGAAACCCGAGCATGCGGTTCAGTGTAGCATCATATCCCAGGAGTCTGGTCAAAGGCACTCTTGGAAACGTGCATTTAGTTGTGCATTTTTTTAAAGTCAAAGAAACTTTACTTTCTTTTTAGCCTCTTGAAGACTGTTGTTGTCGTAAGTTCAGTGTGAGCAGAGGTGGAATTGCCTCAAAACAGAACTAGTAATGGATCATTTAGGTGGAGAAATGCACCAAGTTTCTGTTCATATACCACAGCTGCCAACTTTACACACCTGGGAAGAGGAAGCCTCAACTGAGAAATTGCCTCTGTCAGATTCATCCGTGGGCATGTCTGTGGGGCATTTTCTTGGTTGCTAATTCATGTAGGAGGGCCCACCCCATTGTGGGTGGTGCCATCCCTGGGCAGGTGGTCCTGAGTTGTGTAAGAAAGCAGGCTGAGCAAGCCACGAGAAACAAGCCAGTAAGCAACGTTCCTCCATGGTCTCTGCTTCAGTTCCTGCTTCCAGGTTCCTGCTTTTAATTCTTATTTAGCTTTCCTCCATGATAGACAGTAACTTGTAGGCTAAACAAACCCTTTCTTCCCCAAGTCGCCTTTGGCCAGTGTTTTATCACAGCCACAGAAAGCTAACCAGGACATCCTAAGACTACTCAGACAGGGAGTAGGCTGGGGGATAAGCCAGGATTCATTGATCTTGCTAAGAGCTACAAAATTGCACCTTCTGCATTTCTGTGTACGTAATACCAACTATAGAATGATCCCACGATGATGGTTTGTTGAAAGAATTGCTGTGCTCTAGCCTAGTCTGCCTAACAATTTCTGCAGTACAATTGAAATTTACTACATAGAGAGCGAAGTGCTGCGGGCCGCAGGAATATATCATAAGAACTCAGCTGGTTATGGCCAAGTCACTACCTGGAGGGATCAAGGATTTCCTTCAGAGGAAGCCAAATTCCAAGGAGCTTATGGTGTTACTTGGCTTGTTATATATCAGCTGTCTTCTGTTATGAAAATCTTGTGTGCCTTCATAGTTTTCCCAGTTGATTTTTCCCTAAGAAGGGCTAACAGTGTGGACTGATCACTCTCTGGACATACACATTCCAGGTTTTGGAGAACAGCCTCAGGAAAGGCTTTCTCTGGAATCAGATATCTCCCTTGGCCACTTTCAAGGACTAGCAGTAATAACAGTCCACATGCAAGTCTCCTGATTTAAGATAAATTCCACAAGGCGACACTGCCTAGGTCAGGTGGACATTAAGTAATAGCTTTACACAATGTAGCTCGGACCCTCCTTTCTTACAGCCTTACTAACTTTATAGACCTTTAACTCCTTACCTAACCACTCCTAGGAATATTTAGATAACTTTTTGTGCTAACAGCTATGCTCAGCCCGAACCCCAGTTCAAGCCTCCCTGTAATTATCATCATTGGCAGCATCTGGCCAGGTCCATGCCCAGATGGAGGAAAGTACCTTATCAGAGATACCTCTGTACTCTCTAAGAACAGACTTGAGCATCCAGGCTACCTGTTTGAGAAGGCCTGGTGGATGTGCCAATTAAGCTTAACTTCCTCCTTTCCCAAATCTTACCTCTAGTTCCAGATCTCCCCTTAACTATCACCAGAAGCATCTAGCTGTACACAGGTTGCCTAGTGACTGAGCACACTTTCCCCCACCCTGCAGAAAAATGGCAGATAGCTTGGACAGATAGGAGCCACAGGAAAAAAGAAGGCAGTTTTATTTTCTCCCATTGACCTAGCAACTTATAGTTTCTTAACATTTTCTACTAATCAAGTTTAAGACTATAGTTGAGCACATAAGATCCCTCTTCTTAGATATTACCCAAATTTAGCCTTTAGTTAATTCATTTCCCCATTGGTCACTTCCCTTTGGGGTTGCAAATGATAAGTAACAGTTATTGCCTCCCTATGTGATTCTTCTCACCCCTCTGTTTGACCCTGGAAGCCTGGCTTTGCACTGCAAGGGAATACTGCTTGCAAGTGTATATATACCAGGACTTCCAGGGCACGTGAAGGACAGAGAAGAGAAAAGAGAATGGAAGAACTAGATGGGTAAGAACTTGAGAGGAACAAACTGAGATGGGGAAGAACTACATTGAAGGGCTAGAAGAGAGTACTAGAGGAACGAGATGGAAGATGAGGAAGAGCCAGATGAGGAAGAACAAGATGAGGAAGAACAAGATGAGGAGAGAGAAAGAGATGGGAGAGGAGATGATATGGGAAAGAACAAGATGGATGAGAACCTCGAAGGTGCAGAACTAGATGAAGGAACTAAGATAGAACCTAGAGGGGACCGCAGATAAGTGTAGCGAGAAATCAGGCAAGAAATGAGCTAAATATGAGAGCAGAATATAAGCTTGTAACTGACACAGAATAATAAAGTATATGGACTAAGGAGTTTCATGTATATAGATTCATTTCTTTATATCAAAGATTAATTATCAGCTGGTTGTAGATTCTTCCCTGACCCTGGGAGGGGACTCTCAAGGGGTTGGACCCCCATAGTCCCCAATAGTGAAGTTCAGTGGTAGAGGGCTTCACCAGCACTTGGGAGACCCTCAATTTAATTTCCAGCATTGCACAGGTGATCAATGACCCACAGTTAATGAGTAGCTTGTGTATGATGAATGGAGACTGATAGCTCAAGGAATATGACTCCTTCCAGAGACCTCTAGATGAGTTACTGAGGCAGAGTTTATGAACATATGTGGAGAATTGACTCATCATGAAAGATGGCCAGAAGCAAAATGTATTGCTTACCTGTCAAGGCACCAGACACTAAGGAGGAAGGGTTTATTTTGGTTCATGGTGTCAAATGGTTCAGTCCATCACTAAGAAGGCAAAGTAGAATGGCTCCATGGTATTGGGAGCATGAGATGGAGCACCTCACATGGAAGCTGGACTAGGAAATAGAGAGCCCATGCTGGGGCCAGAAGCAGATATAGTCTTCAAGTCCTGATGACCATGACACAGTCCTGCCAGCTAGACCACATATCCCAAAGGTTCCACAGCTTCCAAAAACAGCGCTATCAGCTGGGGACCAAATATTCAAATGCATGAGCCTATGGATGATATTTTATATTCATTCAACCAACACTAGTCTATCCTCTATCCCACACAGGCTCGTTGCCATCTCATAATGAAAGTCACATTAAATCCAATTTAGGGAGTCCCCAAGTCTTTACACTAGTGAAAACTCTGAAGTTCAAAGTGCCTTCTAAGAATTCAGCCTCTCAGCTGTGAGTCCCAGTGAGGTGAAAAAGGAGTTGTCTAAGTCTAATACACAAGAGCACCAGGCTAATGTTTCCATTCTAAAAGAGAGGAATGGGGGCCAGGAAAGATTTGACCAAAGCAAGAATGCAACCCAGAAGAATAATCATTAAACCCTGGAGCTCAGTTCAGCACTATGGGGAATGTGGTGGCATCCTCTGCACTCCAACAGACTGGCACAGGCCTGCCCCCCAGGGCCTGACATGTGCAGCACACAGGAATTCCCTTTTGAGCCAGTTTCACTCGGTGCCTACAGCTTTCCTTGGCAGATGTTCCATGTTCTTTTTATCTCTGACATCCCTGGGGTATCCACTAGAACCTAGGTTTCACCTTCACGGCTTCATGCATTGATCTCTTGGGGTCTCTATGAATGGGATCTCTCTGACCCTGCCAGAGACTGCGTAGCCTGGCAGGATTTTCTCTGGAACCTTGGCACAAGCTCCCGTGACCCTGCAACTCCTCCTCTCTGCATGCGTGCCAAGCCAGGAGCGTTGGGACAGAGCAAGTTCTGAGAGCTTGAAAGGGAGCCAGGCAGTCTTGGACTATAGCTAAATAGCCTGTAAGTGTCTAGAAAGTGAACCAATGCAAATGCTTTCCCAGGTGATCTTTTCCCGAAGAGGCCACCACTTGAGTAACATTCTCTTTTCAAATGAAGGTCTTTTAAGTGTGTTTTCAGTTTTACATGCTGAGTCCACTGATGGTTGGGGTTTTGCCTCCTAGGCAGTTTTGTTATTTGATGGTGTTAATCTTTGAGTAGTCTTAGGATGTCCTGGTTAGCTTTCTGTGGCTGTGATAAAACACTGGCCAAAGGCGACTTGGGGAGGAAGGGATTTGTTTAGCCTACAAGTTACTGTCTATCATGGAGGAAGGCTAAAGTAAGAATTAAAAGCAGGAACTGAAGCAGAGACCATGGAGGAACATTGCTTACTGGCTTGTTTCTCCTGGCTTGCTCAGCACAGCTCAGGAGCCCCTGCCCGGGGATGGCACCACCCACAGTGGGGCAGCCCCTCCCACCTTAATTAATCTTATCCATAGCCACCTGTCTTAGCTAGGGTTTCTGTGGCTGGGATAAAACACTGTGATCTAAAGCAATATTGTCGGGCATAAGAAGGGTTCTTGCAGCTTACAACGATCAGATCACACTCCATCACCGAGAGCAGAAGCTATGGAGGAATATTGCTTACTGGCTGGCTCTTTATGACTTGATCAGCCTGCTTTCTTCTATGATTCAGGATCACTTGCCCATGTATGGTACTGTCTCCTGTGGGAATGAGCTCACCTACATCAATCATTAATCATGAAAATGCACTACAGATTGGTCTATATGACAGTCTTTCGGAGGCATTTTCTCAATTAAGAGATTTTCCCAGATATCTAGGCTTGTGTCATGTTGTAAAACCAATCAGCACACAACACTTTCCACAGCTCCCCAAATGTATGCTTTTCTACCTCTTTCTGCTCTGCCTTTTCAGTCCATTCTCACTGTAAAGCATTCTAAAAGCCGTAAGTAATGTCCATGCCACAGCCTGGACACCATGCTGTCTTGAAAGTTCTGTTACCAACTAAATTAGCCTTTTTAAAATTTTAAAATTGTGTTTATTATTATTATTACTGTGTGTGTGTGTGTGTGTGTGTGTGTGTGTGTGTGTGTGTGTGTGTGTGTGTAAATCAGAGGAGAAACTTTGTGGAGCCAGTTTTCTCCCTCCACCTTTATGTGGGTTCCAGATATTGAATTCAGGTCACCAGGTCTGCATAGTAAAAGCCTTTGCCATCTCTGACCCTAGTCTATTACTTTTAAATTTACCCTCACTCAAATTTTTAGTGTAAGAGCAGGACATATCCAAATTCTTTCCCAAAATATAACATGAACGGTATTTAATTCAGTTCCCCAAAAAACTCCTATTCCCATCTGAAACCTCATAATCCTGGCCTTTACTGTTAACATTACAATTGACATTCTCCTGCACCTCTACCAGAATGACCAACTAAACTCCACTTATGACACTCTAGGTCTTCTCCAGTCTACAACGCCAAACTCTTCTACATTCCTTTGGAACTGCAAACCGTGTCCAAAGGCATATTAACCACACAGTCAAATTTTTCAAAGTGAGACCCCCACTTCTGGTACAAACTTTCTGTATTGGTTACTGTTCTCATCGGTGTGATAAAATGGCCAATAGAGGTAACTTAATGGAAGAGGGATTTAATTTTGTTCATAGTGTTAGTCCATAGTAACAGAGAAAACATGGCAGAGTAGCTGTAGAGAGTGACAGAGATCCTCACAGGGTTACCATACCAGGAAGCAGAAAATGGAACTCATTGACCCTCTTCTGCTAGCTCAGCCACATCTTTCAAAGGTCCTACAACCTCCCCCAAGCAGTACAGCCAACTAGAGACCAAGAATTCAAACATATGAATCTGTGGAAATGCTTCATATTCAATCCATAGCACAAAGTATACTGTTCCTCTAAGCTTTTGCAAGCTGTGGTGGCATGTGTTTGAAATTTCAGTCTCTTTATTCACACACAGATTATCCTTAACTTCTGATAGGTTATGTCCATATAACCCTGATGCAGGTCTTCAGAATTCTATTGCAGGGGATACAGTATTCTTTTCTAATCTCATTATTTTTCCTGAGAAGGGTGTTTCTAAACCTATTGCTATCAGGGTGTCTCTCCTGAGCCACATGGACAACACCCCTCAGCTTTCCTGGGAATATTCTCAGTGACTGTGTCAGTAGTAGAGACAGTGGTCTTACAGCATGCGTCACAACTGACAACTTGTGAGCGAATGTCTTATTCTGCACATGATGCTTACAGCCTGCCCAAGAGCAGTTTGAACCCTTGTGTTTTCTTTCTGTTTCAAAGTCATTACCACAATTGTTTGATGAGACGTTGGGAATGCAGGTGAAGTGTGGGGGGGCAACTGGAACTGCCACACTAGGAAGATGGGATGCTCCCTCATCTCACAGTATGGAAAAGACAGACTTCCAGTGCTAAAATATACCCCTGATGGGGCAGAAGGTGATGGAGTCTCCATTCTGAAACAGAGGGAGAGAGTGACCACCAGCCCACAGCCTTCCAGGGAGACTGTGTGGTGTTGCTCCTAGAGAAATATGTGTTCATTTCTAAAGACAGGTTTATTTTCTGGACCAGTGGCATCCTCAAATGGTGGGGACCTGAGATGCTTCTGGCCATGAATCATATTTTCTTGTAGATATTTCTGTGCTGATCATAAATCATACCAAACATTTATCATACACATTTATTTCTTTCACCTTTCTTTTAAATGTTTCTATTTTAAAACATTTTGATTATCTATTTTTAAAGTAGTAGTAGCATAAAACCTAACATCTTAGCCATTTTAAGTGTACAGTCCAGTAATATTAAGTATATCCATGTTGCTGTGCAACCCTTGCCAGGACACTCTTACCTTTACAATCTGAAAGTCTGTACACAGAATCCCCATCCTCTATGCCCTTCCCAGCCGCTAGGAGCTACTGCCCCTCGACTTTGACTATACTATGAGCCTGGAGTAAGCAGGGTGGCTGGAGGGGTGTGGAGCTGTATGAGCATAGGAAAGTGGGTAGCTAAGTACCGGATATGTCTCAGTTGCTGTATTCAGAATCCCTCTGGGCTCTGGGAGGGACTTGGTTATGCAGATCCCTGAATGTTTGAGAGCCAGCACCAAAGCTGAAGCTACTCAGTGAATCACGAGGAAGCCACCACCTCTAGCAGGACATGCACTTGCTGGTTCTGATTGGAACCTGGCATAGACTCTGAGCTGCATGAAGAGGGGGATGACACTAAGCACATGATGTGACAAAGCCTCTCCCAAGACACTTGAGTACAGGGTGCTACGTACAAGGAACAGTTTACTAACACATCGTCACAATGAAAAAGAAGACCTTCCCCTTTGGAAGCAACAAAACTCTAGTAGGCAGCAAACAAGTTAAGAAAGATGAATGACGGGTAGCATGATGGTGAACGCTCCTGTGGTACCATCCTTGGAAGACTGAGGTGGAAGGGTCACTTGAGTCCAGGAATTTGAGGGAAGCCTGGGCAACAGAAAGACCTCATCTAACGAAACAAGTAAAGAGCCAGGCAGTAGTGGTGCATGCCTTTAATCTCAGCACTCAGAAGGCAGAGGCAGGTAGATCTCTGAGTTTGAGGCCAGCCTGGTCTACAGAGTGAGTTCCAGGATAGCCAGGACTACACAGAGAAACCCTGTCTAGAAAGACAATAATAATAATGATGATAATAATATACTTATCTCATTTTCTAAAAGGACAATAAATAGTTAAAAATTAAATATTTAGAATAGTAAAATGCTATTAATTAATTGAAGTTCAGCTGTAAATTGTGACTTGGCAAAGGATTCCAAATGCATGGTAAAAGGAAACAGATTTTAAAAAGCACATCTTACATGCTAGACAGACAGCCCACTGCTGAGGAGGAGGTAAAGTTGCTACAGCCCTTAGGAGACAGCCCCCTCACTTCCCCATAACTACCTGTTGCCTGTATGGGCTGAGGCTCAAGCAAGGAGTCAAATCAGAGAGAGGGGCTCTGACACGTGGTATGGTCACTCAGAATGGAATGCAGGGCAGGGGTTTCCAGCGGGGCAAGAATTAGCTCCCTCCACAGGGGACATTTGTCAATTTGTCTGGTGACAGTGGTAGGAGGGAAGGAGAATACTGGCAGTAGAGGACAGGGTGCTTCTTCACATTCTCCAGTGTTCAAGGCAACCCTGAACTAGGAATCTCCAGCCCCAAATGTCAGCAGTGCTGAGACTGAGAACTCCCAGGGCCAGCAGCACTCAGAGAGAACTTCTGTAGCCCTGGGTATCCCATGCGAGGTGCTACCCGAGTCCCGCTGCTGGCTCCACGTGCTCTCCGGTGGTTGGCACTGACCGACTCCTTCCCACTGTGTCCCTTTCTCTCTGAGGTGAAAAGGAATCAGGATGCTTTGCAGTGTTTTGTTAATTCATTAGGGCCATGCACTTTCAGAACAGCAGTGTACATGCTGGCATCAGGGGTGTGCATGCTGGCATCAGGGGTGTGCAAGCTGCCATTTATTGTTACCAGCTTCAATATGCAATTGGTCATGTCTTTATAATAAATAAGATAGCTCCTGGGAGAGAGCAGTGAGCGCTTGAGATGTGGCTGGTGTAAACCAGGAGCTGTGTTCTCAATTCTATTTCGTATTAATGAATATGAATGACTGCCTGTGGGGGTCTTCTGTCCTGTAGGGACTTGTCAGGAATAGCACCTGAGGCAGGGAGATGGAAAGCAGGTGATCCAATAAGAGAAAGCTACTGACAACCCACCACACATGGGCGGAGGGAAGCAGCAGCAGCTTGCCACTGCACTAGGCAAGCAGCAAGGGTTTCTGCCGCTATTTCCCCTCATTGCCCTCTGTGATTATTCTCATAAAGTCCAATATAAGGGCTGGGGAGATGGCTTTGTTAGTCAGAGGTCTGCAGCACAAGCTTAAGTACCTGAGTTTGAATCCCCAACATCCACATAAAAAGTCAGGTGCAGAGCGCATGCCTGTAATTCTAGCACTCGAGAGGGAGAGGGTGAGAGAGGAGGATGCCTGGGCCTCCTTAGCCAGCTGTCCGGCCAAACCTGTAAGCTCTATGTTCAGTGAGAGGCGCGATCTCAAAAAAGAAGGTGAAGGGCTGGGAAGACGGCTCAGCAGGTAAAAATGCTTGCCACAGAAGCATGAGGACCTGAGTTTGAGTTCTCAGAACCCACATAAAAGCCAGACACTTAGTACAAACACCTGGATAGCCCCAGCACTCCTGTGGCGAGATGGGAGTGAGACAAGAGAAAGCCTGGACGCTCACAAGCTCAGTTAGCCTGGTAGACAGCAGAAAAACATCAGAGACCTTGTCTCAAAACGTGGTAGAAGATGAGGACTGACCACCAAGGTTGTCTTCTGATTTCCACATGTGTGCCAGGGCATCCACATGCTCACATTATCACAAATACGCACCGATGTACACAGATACACAGACACACACACACACACACACACACACACACACACACACACACACACAGAAGCACTTGAGAAAGACTCCTGATGTCCACTTCCATCCTTCACATACATGTGCATACACACACAAACATGTACTTACGTTTCCATACCAATTTTTTTAAAGGCCCAGCATAGGTAGGAGTGGGTATTAGAGGAGGTTGAGAAAGAGACAAGAGAGAAGCCTGCTGAGACCCCCTCCCCACCCCTCACTGCAGAGAGAAGCCTGCTGAGACCCCCTCCCCACCCTTCACTGCAGAGAGAAGCCTGCTGAGACCCCTCTCGCCAGCCCTCACTGCAGACTTTACAGTCTGGGGCAGAATGTGCTGGGAGAAGCAAAAAATTTAAGTTAGGTGAGAGTTTGGAATTTTGACACTAGGCTGGATTGGATTCTTCAATTATCCACAGTGTTCTTAGGAAACTATAGGGTTTAATCTCACCCAGAGTTGAAAAAGAACTATTTGGTGGGGCATGTGGAACAATGTCCTGCCAAGACTGACTCATCTAATCAACGGTTGCTCCTAATGCAGTGCAGGGGAGCCCAAGGAAGGAAGGTCTTCAGTTTAAGTCCAGTAGTACACAAGGCGTTCTAGGCCAGCCAGGGTTACACAGTGAGAGCTGTCTCATGAAATCCAGGGCTAAGAAGAGTAAAGTTGTGTCATTTTCAGGAAAGTGGATGGAACTGAAGAAGGAAGCCAGACTCATAAAAACAAATATCATGTTTTCTCAAGTATGAGGAATCTAAATAAGTGTGTGTGTGTGTGTGTGTGTGTGTGTGTGTGTGTGTGTGTCAAATGGAAGGGAAATATTTGGGAGGAGAGGAGAAAGGAGACTAGCATGAAGGGGACACGGGACAGAGTAGGTGATGTGGGACTCATTAGCCTGTATGTTTGCAAGGGTGTTTGTGTCACGGACACATGCATATAGAATCCAAAGGCCAACCTCAAGTGTCATATCTCAACTTATTTTTTGAGGCAGGAGTCTCTCACCAGAGGGTGGGACTTGCTGGTTAAGCTAGGCTGGCTAGCCAGTGACCTTCGGGGATCTGCCTGCCTCCATGTTCCCAATACTGGATTATAGGTGCAAGTGTGTGCCACCATGCCCAGTATTTCATATGGGTGCCCAGGACTCAACTCAGATCCTCATGCTTCTGGCTGAGCTTTCTCTCTAGCCCTAATGGGGATTTATTGATATAATTAAAATACATCTTAAACGTGTACCAAAATGGCATAATGAAACCCATTATTTTGCACAACAATAAAAAGTTTCTCGGGTAACAAAAAACACTCCAGGGCTAGGGATGTGGCTCAGCTCGGTACAAGAGTACTTATTGGCATGTGTAGGGCCCTGGGTTCCATTCTCAGCACTTCATAAGGAAAATCCCAACCCCAACCAGTTGCACCAACATTCAGAGAACAGCAATCTGTCAAAAGAGGGGTCAGAGGTGAAGTCAGATGCTCACAGTGTTAAAGAATTTCTTTAAAATCTGACAGTTAAGTAAAATGGTGGCAAAAATTAGTGTCATCCGGGGGAGCCACAGGCTGATTCACAGTAATAGATTGTGATCATCTGTGGTGATATACTGTGTACCTTAATAAAGCTTACCTGAGGATCAGAGGACAGAGCCCACCACTAGATTAGACATAGAGGTCAGGCAGTGCTGGTACACACCTTTAATCCCAGTACTGGGAAGCATATATGCTTTTAATCTCAGGAAGTGATGTCTGGGCAGAGAAAGGTATATAAGGTGTGAGAAAACAGGAACTCACTCTCTTTAGGCTGAGGATTTCATAGAGGTAAGAACTAGTGGCTGGCTGTTCTGCTTCTCTGATCTTCAGGCAAGTTTATTAGGGTACACAATATATCACCACAATTGTCTAAGAATAGAGGGGAATGAAACATGTCTGGTTTTGCTCTTCTCTCCCTTGCCCTGAGGTTGTAAGTCAACCTGTAGATTGTCAGTCAGTAGACAACATAAGGGAGTTCAAGCACTGCTTATAAGGGATGTTGTCTTAATGCCCTGGGAGCAAGAGGAAGTCTGCATGATCAGCAATATTATCACATGCTTTGCAGGTGAGCAGTATTAACTTTTGTCTCTCAAATGTCCTCCAACCCATTTCCTTCTCCATCTTTCTGACTTCTTCACGGATGAGCCAAACAAAACTATTGACCCTTGCCATTCCGCATCTGAATGAGAACCATGTTTTTCGTATTATTTATTTATTTTTGATTTCATGTGCATTTGGTGTTTTGCCTGCATGTCTGTCTGTGTGAGGGTGTTGGATTCCCTGGAGCTGGAGTTATAGACAGTTGTGAGAACCGTGTTCTTTTTTTTTTTTTTTTTTTTTTTTTTGGTTTTTCGAGACAGGGTTTCTCTGTGTAGCTTTGCGCCTTTCCTGGAGCTCACTTGGTAGTCCAGGCTGGCCTCGAACTCACAGAGATCCGCCTGCCTCTGCCTCCCGAGTGCTGGGATTAAAGGCGTGCGCCACCAACGCCCGGCCATGAGAACCGTGTTCTTGATAGCATAAAGCCTACAGATTTTCCTTCCCTTGATTCCTGCTTTGGTTTAATGTCCCCATTTCCTGCCTCAAATAAACAGACAGACCTGTCTTGTTCCTCCTCTCACACGGTGTATAATGTGTGTGTGTGTGCGCGCGCATGTGCATGCATGCGTGCATGTGTGCGTGCGTGCGTGTGTGTGTGTGTGTGTGTGTGTGTGTGTGTGTGGTGTATGTGCACATCTGTGTCAGGTATGCACACTCCCGCACTCAGAAGTCAGAGAGGGATATTGAGTGTCCTGTTTTATCACATTCTCCACTTTCCCTTGAGACAAAGTCATCCACCTGAACAGGAGCAAGGTGTGTGGCCAGCAAAGCAAGTCAGTCTCTGACCCCACAGCACAGGGGTTACAAGCACACACACAATAGGGTCTGGCTTTTTACCCGAGTGCTGAGGATTTGAACTCAGCTCCTTACGCTTGTACAACAAGGCCTCTTACTCACTGAGCCACCTCCCAGGCTTGATCTTGTTCTCTCTCCTCTTCTTTTTTTTCTTAATTTTACTTTTTATTTTTTATGTGCATTTGTGTTTTTGCCATGGATGTTGGGGTCCCCTGAAACTGGAGTTACAGACAGGTGTGAGCTGTCATGTGGGTGCTGGGAACTGAACTTGGATCCTCCAGAAGAGCAGTCAGTGCTCTTAACCCCTGAGCCATCTCTCTCCTGTACTCTTTTACGATGGGCCTTCTCATCGTTTGAATATAAAATGTCCTCCACAGCCTTATGTTTCAGGGACATGGCTGTTAGCTGATGGCTTTGGAGAAACGATAGGGTCCTGAAGGCTCTAACCTAGTGGACAGATTAACCCCCGGATCCGTTCATAACACATGGCATTGTTGGGAAGTGGTGAAAGACAGGAGGTGACATGTAGGTGAGGGACGCAGTCCCTGTAGAACGTGCCTGGAAAGCTGTGCCGTGTTCTTTAGCTCCTCATTTGTTTCTGTTCTTATCTGTCATGAGGTGACAGATGTGCTTTGTTCTACCGATAGGATGCTCAGCCCCACCACAGGCTCACAGCAAGGGACCAGAGACCATGAGCCAAACTGTGTCCTCCTTCCTGCAGGTTTCTGGAGGCTCCTCCTCCCATATTCTAATATTCTCAAAAATGGCATCATATTATGAATCCATCAAGGGATTAGATCAGAGCTTTCAGAACATATACTGGTCTCTGGAAATGCCATTGGTGTTATCAATCCAGTCAAATTAACAAAATCACCAGTGTTTATATGGCAACAAGCAAGCATAGGGAACAGCTCAGCAACCTGGGACTCTGCTTGGCTTTGTCTATACACACACCCCTCTCTTGACAATGCCCCTAGCAACCAGTTGGAAACCCGAAGAGACCCTACTTGCATCAGGCTGTAATACCTATTCTTTCCCTTCCTGCTCCTATCTACTTTTCTTTGGGTCCCAGTGGAGATCTACCACCTAAAAGTGTATCTAGGAGGAAAACTCCAGCTCTCATTGGAACATCATCCTTCCCAGGGCTCTGCAGCCATGCTGCATCCCATGTGGCTTATGGGCATCAACCAAGTCTAGGACTGAGGTATGTTGGACTGCTAGTTTTGTTCCTGAGCCTAACAAGGGTAAGGTAGGAGACACTAGGCCTTGAAGCCACTTGGAAAAAACAGGTGTGGGTGGGCTTCATTTCTACCAGGAGTTTCTGGGCCCTGGGATATATCATTAGACCAGATTTCTATTATGCTGAATAGTTATTTCCATGAAGATCATGAATCTTTGGGGAAAGCAAGATGGATTGCTTCTTCAATTGTGTGTCTTTCTTGAAGTAACTCAATGCAGAGCACAGAATACTTACTGTGGAGGCTGCAAGGATCTGTAAGGAGCTGGATCCTCTTATCTGCCAATTTCCTGGGCATGAGATACTGGGAGATTATTACAATCAATCTACGTGAATCTATTAAATGGGTAACAGAATTTATTAAAATATAAATTGAGCCAAGCGGTGGTGGCGCATGCCTTTAATCCCAGCACTAGGGAGGCAGAGGCAGGCGTATCTCTGTGAGTTCGAGGCCAGCCTGGTCTTCAGAGCGAGATCCAGGACAGGAACCAAAGCTACACAGAGAAACCCTGTCTCAAAAAAACAAAAACAAAACAAAAAAGATATAAATTGAGGAAATACACTCATGATTACATAATGGAATAGACAGCAGAAGTCGTCCTCTGATCTGACTGGAGCGAATCCACCTTGCAGGCAGGAGCAGGGAGAAGGGTCATGTGACATATAAGAGTCACTACAACCTCAGGAAGCACCACCTCCTTTGGGCCCTATAGCATAGACCAAGGTCATGGGCAGAGCAAATACCACTACAGGAGATGATTTAGAGACCTTTTACACTGGGTAAAGAGGATGATTCACCTTCCTGGTGTTAGTTTGCCTGGGACCCTCTGTCTGTCCAAGCTTTTTCTGCACAGGCACCCTCCATAGTACAGCACTGGATGCTGCAGCTGAGCAGCTAGAGGTATGAGACAGGAAGGAGAGAACAATGGACTAAATACTTTCTAAAATAATCAAAGGTCTGCTCACAATCTTTGGACCACATAGTCCTCTATCAAAACACATAAGGTTATATTCCCTGACTTCTGCAACTTGGATTTTTCATGTGGTTTTTTGTTTGTTTGTTTGTTTGTTTTTCACTTGCATTTTTTTTAATGAGGCCATCCTTAAAATTTCCCAACAGCCCCATCAAGTTCAGCATGTATCTACCATTAGCTCTTACTGAGGCTCCCCTCTGACAGATCACCATGATTTTACTTATTTGCTTGTTTACTAAGCTACAGGTACACTGCTCAAGTTTCTCTCTTTTCTCATTTTTGCCTTGTAGGAATCTTTAGAAACATGGATATCTGATACCACCAGCCCTGCAGACCTGCAACAACCACTCTTGACCTTGGTCTCAAGACCTGGAGTGTCCTTGGGCAGGTGGAGTGTCCTGGCTTCCAGGGAATATGCTGTTGGTAAATTTCTGAGAGGAAGCATCCATCGTCTGTCCTGTAGGTGTGAAGAGTAGAGATGATTTGATCCCTTGACGCTTTTAATTGTTCTAGATTTTCAACTGGGTATATGAACTGCACACTGGCAGATGGCCCTGCCCCCAGATGGCCCTGCTCCCAGATGGCCTGGGCTTGCTTTGATGCTTTGTCGTGGTTGTCTGGAACTTTTCATAATTTCATCCTTGAATCTGTGTTATCTACGTCTGATTTGATAAGAAAGGCACACCTGAGCAACATGCATGCCTCCTTCCTTGCCACCTCATTTGCATATAAAGCTCCAGATGCTCCATGAGCACAAAATCCCAGTGGCCCCACAGCCTATGGGACTTACAGTAGTAGAAGTGAGCCCAAGCTGTTATACTCACAGCTCAGGAAGTGGGGGCACTGAGGACCGCAGACAGGCAGCATTCCTTTTGAACTTGATTCAATTGCAGACACAATGATGTGAACAACCAAGGAGCCATGGGATGCCTGCTGTAGCTTGTTTATACTGCTTCCCTGTGTCCACCAGACCCTTCCAACACTGAAGAAAGGAGCCAGGAGAAGCAGAGCAGGGTAAGCACAGTTCCTTTCCCTCCCAGGAGTTCCTTTTCCATCATAAGCTAACAGCAGAGAAAACTGATAGAAAAACAGTTGGAAAAGTCAATTCAAAATGGATTGAAGAACTGAAAGTAAGGTTCAAAGCACTGAATGTGCTAGATGAAAACACTTCCAAACCTCGGCACAGGGAAGGACTTCCCGGAAAGGATTCTGAGAGCTTAGAAAAATAATTGTAAGAATTGAAATATGGGATCGCATACACTCTAGAGCTCCCACACAGCAAAGGAAACCATCCGCAGTGTGAACAGACAGCCCACAGAATGGTGAATGGCTTCACCAACAATATGTATGACAGGGAATTAACATCCAGAATACGTCAACAACTCAGAAAATTGAGCACCAAGAAACCAAATCATTCAATCAACAAATGGGCCAATGAACTGATTAAACAGTTCTTCAAAGAAGAAATACAAACCAGCCAATGACTACTTGAAAATAGTGTTCAACATCCTTAGCTATCAGGGAATGAAAATCAAAGCCACGTTGAGATTCCATCTCACTGCAGTCAGAATAGCTAACAAGAAAACAAATGGCAACAACTGCTAGTGAGAACACGTGGCACAAGTACTCCTTACACACTCCTGGTGAGAATTAAACCTGTGCAGCCTCTATGGAACTCAGTAAGGAGGTTCCTCAAAACACTAAAAACACAACTACCACACACCCAGCTGTATCTTCCTAGGGTTACACCTGAAGAACTCTAAACCAGTACACCACAGAGATGCTTGCACATCCACATTTGTTGTTGTGCTGTTCATAATAGCCAAGACACAGAACCATCCTAGATGTCCATAAACATACATTCAATGGAGATTTATTCAGCTGCAGAGAAAAATGAAATCATAAAATTTTAGGCAAATGGACAGAACTGAAGATCATCATGCTAAACAAAATAGAACAATCAAACCCACAGATATTATGCTTTCTCTCATCTGCAAATACATAATACATATATAGATATGCATATGTGTATATGTGATATGAAGTAAGAGGGTGACTATTTGTGGGGAGGAAGGGTTCCAAAATGGGGAGAGGGAACAAGAAAGGATAATGGGAGAGATAAAAGAAAAATAAATATCACATGTTCGTCCTCATCTGTAGAATGTATCACACACACACACACACACACACACACACACACACACACACACACGCCACGTGACTGTTTGGAGAGAAAGAAGGGGCCGATAGAATCAGAGAGGGTGATGAAGGAGCAACTATAACCAAAGTACAGGGACATGAATGTATACAAATGTCATAAGGAAACCTACTATTTTATCCACTGGGTAAAAATCTCTTTGGAAGGAATAAAATGCCCAGGCAAGCGTTAGCTGCAGGATTGGCAGGGTGACACTTCTGTGACTTCCTCATCCATGCATTTATGTTTGCATGTAAAAGAGACACTGCACAGTATAAAGATGCACATAAAGCACACTCGTATTTTAACTTTATCCACAGAATCCTTAAAAAGCAAACAAGGAAGTTTATATGAAGTCAGGGGAGAGACACAAATGAGGATCCAACTTCTGCTCTAGCACTTTGGAGGGCTGCTGGGAGAACGGGCCGGGAGGAGAGCTGGATTGGAATCTCTGTCTCTGGGGAATTTGTAACATGACTGGAGAAGCTAGCCTTGTTTGATCTAAGTTATAGAATAGTGGAGGAAGAAAAGCCAGTCCTTCCTCCACTGTGAGTTTTAGTCCCAGGTCTAGCTCTTTGCATTCAAACATACATTCATTCTTCCTGAAGCCCATGAAGCTGGCCATGACACTTCTGAAAGTCAAGGGCCTGCTACTGCCTTAGTCACTGTAGTAACTAGCTACCCACGAAAGCTGAGTGGACAGTTCCTTTGTCCCAGTGCAATGGGGACAGCTCTTTAGTCTGAAAAGATCACTCGAATCATTCAGAGCTATCCCTGAATAACCTGTGCTTTCTGATAGACAGCAATGAACCAATCCACTGTTTGGCTGCTTAGCCATTAGGATGCTCAGGTCACAGTCCCCAGAAGGGAAGAAGGGTAGTGCAGGAAAGAATGGATCATCAACAGATGCTTGCTACAGTTTGCATCTTACGAGTCCCCCAAAGCCTGTGGTGAATATTTTATTTTGCCTTTTTTCATGTTCTCATCATGATGCCTTGCCTTATCACAGATCTCACACACAGAACCAATGAACTATGGACTGAAACCAGAGTCAACATTAAGTATCTCCTCCTTTAAAGAGTGTTTTCTCAGACATGTCATAGTGACTGAAGCTGATGAATACAACACCTTTTTGAGGAAGCTGAGCTGAAGAGAAATTTGTACTTTAAAGAAAAAAAAAGAGGGGGCTGAAAAGATGGCTTAGTGGTTAAGAGCATTGACTGCTCTTCCAAAGGACCCAAGTTCAATTCCCAGAACTCACATGGCAGCTCCTATCTGTCTATAACCCCAGTTCCAGAGGATATGGCATCTTCACACAGACATACATGCAAGCAAAACACCAATGTTCATTAAATAAATAAATAAATAAATAAATAAATAAATAAATAACGAGCTAGGGTTCTGCTCTCAAATGCAGTGGGTTTCAGGGTCGCAGCTCATTTGTGGAGAAGTCCTGTTGCTCCTACTGTTTTATTATGCACCACAGAGTAAAGCCTACCACAGAAAGTGTGGGAGCCAAGACTGAGTACCAATCTCCATAGACTTTCTATGGCTAGCCCCTTCTTTCTTAAAGGCATTTCTTAAATGTATGTGAGTCTAAGTTGTAGCATGAATCTTAGAAGGTCTTATTAATAAAATCAAACCTGAGCCAGGTATTGGGGTAAATGCTGGAAGGTCAGAGAAACAGAACAAGCCACAGCTATCTCACCTCGCCGGATCCTCAGCTGGTCTTGCTTCCTCAGAATGGAAGCCTCTATGTCCTCATATCCGAATGGCTCTCAGCTGAACTGTGCTTCTTGAAAGCTTGAATGCTTCTCCAGGCCAAATGCTTCTCCAGGCCAAATGCTTCTCCAGGCCAAATGCTTCTCCAGGCCAAATGCTTCTAGTTTCTGGTCCTCACGCCTTATATACCTTTCTGCTTTCTACCACTACACCCTGGGATTAAAGTCTCATTTTTTTCTGGGATTAAAGGCATTGTCACCATGCCTGGCCATTTCCAATGTGGCCTTGAACTCACAGAGATCCAGAGGGATTTCTGTCTCTGGAATGCTAGGATTAAAGGTGTGTGCTACACTGCCTATCCTTTATGTTTAATATTGTGGCTGTTCTGTCTCTGACCCCAGGTAAGTTTATTAGCATGCACAATATTTGGGGGACTACAATACCACACTAAGTGGTGTTATTATAGGGAGGACTTAGGAAACCTTTAGAGTTTATTGTTGCAGATATTTGTTTACACTGTGTAAAGATGTGTTACTGTGATTGGTTTAATAAAGAGCTGAATGGCCAATAAATAGACAGGAGAGAATAGGCAGGACTTCAAGGAATAGAGAGGAATTCAGGAAGAATAGAAGCATGTGAAGAGATGCCAGTAAGACACTGAAGAAGTTGGATATACAGTATAGAGCAGAGGTAACCAATCCACATGACAGAACATAGATTAATAGAAACAGGTTAATTTAAGTTACAAGAGCTAGTTGGGAAAAAGCCTAAACTAAGGCCAAGCTTTCATAATTGATAATAAGTCTAAGTGTAATTTTTTGTGAGTTGGTGGCCCAAAGGAAAGTCCAACTACATTTTATTATTTTTAGTAACTTTCTGGATACTAATGTTTGCCACTGTTAGCCAACCAAGGGGAGCACTGGGGTCACATGCAGAGAATGGTGGATGCTGCTTTCTCTGGGGAGGGAGATGGCACAGGTCCATAGTGAGCCTGGGAGAGCAGAGGACACCCTACAGCTGTCTATTATCTTCTTACATCTGTGGGTTCTAGGATTGGACTCAGACAGGTAGGCCTGGCAGTGAGCACTTCTACTGAGCCATCTCACCAGCCCCACATAAATATTCTCTAACCTGTGTTTTCCCATTTCCTCACTGGCAAACCTAGTTCCGTTTTCTGTTTCTACGCTTTTTTATTTTTATTTTATTTTTATTTTTGGATTCCACATATAAATGAGATTTTGCAAATTTCCTTTTGTGTCTGTCTTACTTCACTTAACATAATGTCTTCCGGTTTTATCTATATTGTTATAAATGGTAGCATCTCCTTTTTGAAGTTGAGTGACATCCCAATGTATATATTTACATCAAAATGCATTTGTCCATTCACCCATCAACATATACATTTGCTGATTCCATAACTTGGCCATTATGAGCAATGATGCAATCTCAGAGCACAAATATTTCCATGAGGTGCCCATTTCTTTTTCTTTCAGTACATACCTAGCAAATGGGATGGCAGAGTCATATGGTTGGATGATGCTTATACTTGCAGGACCCAGCAAAGTTTTTTCTGAAATACACCATCTTACATTGCTATTAATAGTATATACATGTTTGCTTTTCTCCACACTTTTACCAAACCTGGTTAGCTCTTAATATTTCTGGGAATACCACCCTAGCAGGTATGAGGTAATGGGTAGTTGGACTTCCATTTCCCTGGTCATTAGTACTGCTAAGAAGTTTTCATACACTTCTTGGCTGTTGGAAGATCTTTACAGAGAGTTGTCTATTCAGGTCCTTTCCTAGCAGACCCAATGTTCTTTACGCAGTGTTTATTGCTACTGTTTAGGAAGTCAACTGAGTTGTATGCTGTGTGCTCATCTGCTAGTCCCCATTGGGGTTTTCCAAAGATTCGGGGTCAGTTAGCATATCATGTATTTCCCTTTTCTGCATACTTGCCCCTGTTACTAGTTCCTGGGGGTCCTGCCACCCACTAGTCCTACTGAAATAGAGATTAGTAGATAGTTTTATTCATGTCTGGATTTAGGAAAAAGGAGTGGAGACTGTATACCTTACAGAAAAGCACTCCCCATTTTCAAAAGGGGAGGTGATCTCAGGGTTTTTAATGGGGACAGAGGTAGAAGAAATTCTTTGTTCTCCTGTGGAAGTTCCTTAAAAGGCAGAGATTTGCACAGGAATTTCTCTTCAAGCCTCAGGACATCCTAGGTCTCTAATTAACATACTAATAGGTAACATGAAGACGTCATCTCTAAGTTAGAACAGGGAGAGAGGATTAGCCTCCATTAATGGTGCTGGAGTAGGGGTGGGGAAAGTGAGGTTGGCAAGGCTTAGTTTACTTTGCATATGAATGCTCAACTAAAGAAGGCTGTTGCTTCCTGATAAGGCTTATCTCCTTCTTTAGAAATATATTTTTATTTTCTCTGTAACTTTCAATTTGATCTGTTCCTTTGGTTTAGGACCCCTAGTAATAAGCTCCATAAATGTGGCAAAAGTAACCACTTACTGTCTTTTACCAACCTTGAAAGCATCCATGGGAGATGAGGCTAATTGTAGGCTTCTCATACATGACTGTTACAATGCTGAAACTGTTGGGTCTACTGTTTTTTAAACCACTTTTCTAGCTTCATGTATCCATGTCTGGATTGATGTAAAATGAATTTTTAAATGGCATGTTTAATAAGTTTTCAGTATATAAGTAATAATCCACCTGTAGAAAATCAAGGCAATGTTATGCAAAGTAGTATTCTGGCTGGAGAGATGGCTCAGAGGCTCACTAATGCTTGTAACCCAGCTACCTGGGCTTTGGCACCCTCTCCTGGCCCCTGTGGGCACTTGCACTTATGTGTATATACCCACACAGAGACACATAATTAAAAAACAATAAAATAGATCTTCTTTTAAAAATGAGTACTTAGAGACCAGGGAGCTAGCTCGGTTAGTAAAATGGTTACTTTGCAAGTCTGAGGACTTGAGTTCTGTCCCCAGCAGCCCTATGAAAGAAAAGCTGTGCACTGGAATCCCAGTACTGGGGAGGTAGAAACAGGAGGATCTCTGGGTCTCTCTGGCCAGCCATAGACTACTTTATGACTATACTATAGAGAAGTTCCAGGTCTGTGAGAGACCCTGTCTCCAAAAAAAAAAAAAAAAAAAGAAAGAAATGCAGACGGCATGGCATCTGAGTGGTTTCCCCTTGGCTTCCACAGGTGTGCCCAAGGGTACACTCGCAGTCACACACAGAAAAGTAGTAACTGAAATCCAGTTTTTCACTTTTCCCCATGGAAAACTGAGGTATTTAAACAACCATTTGCTCTCATTTATGAAGTTAAACTATTTTTATTGAAGTGTAGTATTAACACAGAAAAGCACACATATGCAAAGGGTGCAGCACCATGGATTTTTACAAAGTGAATATTGCAGTATATCGGACTCTGGCAAGAAACAGGACATGCCCCACAGACAAACACACCACACAGGGATTTTTTTCTCTTTTGTGCTTTTGGGAGCCCATTTCTCTTCACTTCTGTAGAGTGTCCCTTTACTGGTTCACAAGAAGTATCTAATTTGGCTGGGAGGTGGTAGCATGCACCTTTAATCCCAGCACTTGGGAGGCAGAGGCAGGCAGGCGGATCTGTGTGAGTTCAGGGCCAGCCTGGTCTACAGACTGAATTCCAGAACAGCCAGGGCTAGCTATACAGAGAAAGCCTTTATCAAAAAACAAACAAACAAACAACAAAAAACAAACAAACAAAAAAAACCAAAATCTAATTTGTTTCCACTTTTCATGGAGTTCTATGTTGCTTCTAGGTTGGGGCTGCTGCAAATAGCACACCTGTAATCGCTCTTGAACATGTCACTTGGTATAGGGATAGCAGCATTTTGTCTGTCACCTGGTACAGGGATAGCAGCATTTTGTCTAGTGTGTGCTTAGAATATTCTGCTATTGTGTTGGCTGTGATTTTCCCAATTAGTTGACAGAAAGCTCACAGCAGCAGCATCCGAGCATCCAGTTGCTGGGCATTCTGTTCAGAACAACACTGTTGATTTCTGTTATTATTGTTTTAGACATATTACAGTAGTGTGCCATTGTGGTTTTAATTTGCATTTATAATTTTTTTTATATTGGTTGCCCAATTGGATATCTTCTTTGGTAACATGTCTATTAGACTCTCACTCAATTTAAAAATATTGGATTTTTTTTCTTATCCGTTTATAAGATTTTTTTAAATGTATTTTAGCTATGAGTTATCTATCAGACATTCATTTTGGATATGTTCTCCCATTCTGACTTGTCTTTTCACTCTCCATGGTGTCCTTTGCTGAACATAAATCACTTTAATACAATCCAAATTGCCTTTTTCCCTTGTGTCTGTTTAAGAAATGTTTTTCCAAGACCATGAAGCTTTCTCCGGTACTACCTTCCAGTAATTGTGTGGTTTTCTTCTCATTGGTTAAATCTCTGATCCATCTGGAGCAGATGTGTGTGGTGTGAGGGACAGGGACCTGAGATACACTTTTCTCTGTGTTTATTCACTCCGTCTATGTATGTATGTATGTATGTATGTATGTATGTATGTATGTATCATTTATCTATCTATCTATCCATCTATCTAATCTATCAGCTGTCTATCACCTACCATCTAGCTAGCTGTCAGTTATTACTTATCATCTATCTTTCTATCTATCTATCTATCTATCTATCTATCTATCTATCTATCTATCTCTGTCAAGAGAGAGCATGCTAGTTTTTAATTCCCTGCTCTCTTCCATTGTTGGGCTTTCTTCCATTCAATGCCATACTAACACTAAATTCATCACTGTAGCTCTATAATCCATCTTGGTTTCTTGTGCTAGGAGTCTTCCATCTTTATCCTTCAGGGGGAAAAATAGAGCATGTCAGCTTAGCTCAATGCTGCGTCTTTCCCCTGAGACCTTGGCCTTCAAGCTCTACTGCACTCATTTTCTGTTGGTGTCTTCAAACAGACGTTGTCCAAAACAAAATGGATTCAGCATTAATAGATATTACTAAGGCAAAAAGTGGTCTGATCTTTAGCT
The DNA here is from genome assembly GCA_902168425.1 of Peromyscus attwateri. NCBI lineage: Eukaryota > Metazoa > Chordata > Mammalia > Rodentia > Cricetidae > Peromyscus > Peromyscus attwateri. Next base: position 31,663 of record CABHPP010106999.1, read on the forward strand.
GCCTGGTTATAGATGGAAACAAAAATTCAACTGTAACATTTCTGAAGTTTTTTAAAAATTGTGGCAAAAATTACACAATATAAGAAGTTTGCAGCTGGGCGTTGGTGGCGCACGCCTTTAATCCCAGCACTCGGGAGGCAGAGGCAGGCGGATCTCTGTGAGTTCAAGGCCAGCCTGGGCTACCAAGTGAGCTCCAGGAAAGGCGCAAAGCTACACAGAGAAACCCTGTCTCGAAAAACCAAAAAAAAAAAAAAAAAAAAAAGAAGTTTGCTATGTTAGCCATTTAAAGTATTTGGTTCAGTGGTGCTCCATATACACATGATGCTGTGCATTTCATCTATAACTAGCTTTACAGCATCTTCTTCATCCTCTTTGAGGCTTACAGCATCTTCCTCCTCCTCACTAAGGCTCACAGCATCTTCAGCATCCTCACTAAGGTTCACTGCCCATCCCATGTTCACTAGGGCACTCCCAACCCCACTGTCATCTGTCCTCACTGCTGATAACCAATGTTAGCAGCGTCTTAAGCTCCTAGAATATTTCATGGACACATTATTTATCACAAAGTGCATTGATTGGCTACATTTCTGGTATACATGGAACAGTCTACCCTTTAGCCTTGTCTCTGTGTTGGTAACAGAACAGGCATGCGTTTGGTATACAGAAATGGACTTGTCCTTAAGACATCTCAGCATGTGTGTGCAAATGTTTTAAAGTCTAGGGGTGTAAAGGTGTCTCAAATCAAAATACTTGATCTAGAGCATTTCAGATAAGAAGGTTTCAAGCTAGGTGTGGAGGCACATGCCTTTAATCTCAGCACTCAGGAGGCTGAGGCAGGACAAAGAGAGTTCCAGGACAGCCAAGGGCTGTTACACAGAGAAACCCTGTCTCAAAAAACTAAAAGAGAGGAGGGGAGAGGAGATGATGGGGAGGGAGAGAAATTCTTTTTTGAAAAACAAAAAAATTCACAGCCCATATCTCATTTTGCTCACTTGTAGAGTCCTGACATGGGTAAGTGTTGCCCTACCTTTTACTAGTGAGGAACTGAGTTTATGTTGGAGTCTGAGCAGAGTTCACACCAGGTTTGCTGAGGATCAACCCAGGGTTTTCAGCAGTCACACTCAAATGTGCCACTATGCCTTCAGATATCTCTTTAGCCATATGCCTTCCTTCCAGCCTCAGATCTGATATTTGCTAGGATGCTAAGCAATAATTAATACTACACGCAGCCAACCTGGAAGTTGGAACATTCCGTGCACTGATGAGAGATGTGGTATCTCCTTCCTCCCCAGGGAAAGTGAATAATTGAGTACCTGGCGTCATGGAACAGGCAGCTGCTGTGAGTTCTTCTCAGATACCAAATGTTCTGCTTGGTGGAAAAAAATATTCTTTGTTCTGGGACAACCTCCAGTGTTTAACAGGCTGTCCAGTGGGGCCCGAAAGAGTGACCATCCAAGAGTCCATCATGCCATGGCTCCGCCCAAAACCCCAAGCAGAGCTGAGCAATTTTTCCCCCAGCACAGTACAACCAAACCAGCCCGGTGTCAGGAAGTCGAAGCTGGCACTAGACACCACCAAGAGTATCTGGGAGTCAGGAAGCCCGGATGGGACTGGAAGGGGATAGCAAGAGGGTGCTGAGCTCAGATGCAGGTCCTAGAGCGTCTCTAAAGAAAGTCAGAGCAGAGCAGAATTTAGCGGTCCCACAGCCATTCACAGCAGGAACTGCCCCTGTTACAACAGCTATGCAGGAGACCGCTGGTAGGTACTAAACCCCCCACTAAGGACGAGTGGACCAAGGTTGCGATGTTTACACAGCTTCCCTGGTTGCTGACAAATCAAAGTCCAATTCTCCTTTATCCAGTGTCCTTTGCTTTTTGAAGTTGTGGTCACATTCCACTCCAGCTCTGTGGGGTCCCTATGATTCTAGGGACAGCACATAACTAAAGTAAACCCCTGATAACATTTGAGGAATTTTGGCTGTTTCCACCATCACCACTGCCAGGACAGATATTTTTGTGCATGTATCTTTGCACTTGTTTGCACAATGTATTGAGTTTACTTCCCTCTACTGAAGATGCTAGACCAAAGGAAACTGTGTTGATTCTGTTAATTCAATTAAAACTCACATAACATAAAATTAAACGTTTTACATCGTTTACCCTCCCCCAAGTAGAATTGCACATTCCTGAAGTAGTTACTCGCAGTCCCTTCCCTTCTCAGGCCTTCGGAAGCTAACGATTAGTTTACGTCCATGTAGATTTGCCTGTTCAGTTATTTCAAGTGCATGGCAGGCTTCTTTCACAAAATGTGGCTGTTTTGAGGCTCTCCCATCTTGTGTTATGGGTCAACATTTCATTTCTTTTAGTAACTCCCCAATATGCACACATCACCGTGCACATCCAAACTCATCTACTGATGAGCATTCACACCAAATCTACCTGTGGCTGCTGTGTACGTATTTCTTTTTCCCTATGCTTTTGGGTATATACCGAGGAACTGAATTGATGATGGATGGTTCACTGTGGTTAAGCTCCCAATAGATGTTGGAAAAGTGCTGACCTTGGAGCGCTTCTGCACACATGTAATGCACGTACATACACTTGGGCACACAAACGGTACACCTAAAAAAAAAAGGTAGAGGGGATTTGAGAACTCTGGTCTCTTCCTCTGTTTTGCTTCCAACCACCAGGAGGAGAGTAGTTTCCTTCACTTCCACCCTGGTGCACTCTGTTACCACAGGCCCCCCAGCAACAGGCTGAGCCACAGTGAATCAAACCTTTGTGATTCAAAACAAACCTTCCCTCTTTTGAAGTTGATTCCTAAAGGTATTTTGTTATAGCGGAAAGCCAACTAACTCATTTGCCCTCATGGTCATGGGTCAGGAATATAAGTGCCCCATGGCTTATAAAATAATATTCCCAATGAGGAATTTTCCATCCTCAAATGTACAGAGTGGTCTGTTGAGAAACACAGTAAGCAGAGCACTCAGGACTTACCCAAGTTCCTCAAGGTTGTGAGTGCTGTCTTCTTCAGGACTGGCCCTGCTGGGGCTGGAGAAATGACTCAGTAGTGTGTATTGATCTTGCAGAGAATCAAAAATCAGTTCCCCCAGCACCTACATCAGAAGGCTGACATTCTCCTGAAACTCTAGATCCAGGGAGATCTGATGCCCTCTTCTGGGCTCTACACCTGCGTGCACGTGCACATACCCACAAGTAGACACACAATATGCACATTGAATGAAATGAAAATAAATCTTAAAAATAGACTGCCCTTCCTTCCGGCACTTAGTCATATGTGGGAAGGCCCTGTTTGTTTCCTCAGTCTTCTGTAGCTCAACCTCCCTAGCAGCTAGAGGCAGTCAGGAATATAGGTTTTTGGAGCTTTGTTTGTTTTGTTTTTAAGATTAAAGTGTGTGTGTGTGTGTGTGTGTGTGTGTGTGTGCGCGTGCCTGTGTGTCTGTCTGTCTGTGTGCATGTATGCCACTGTATACAGGTGCCAGTGAATTCAGAACAGGATGCCATAGTTCTTGGAGCTGGTTACAGGCAGGCAGTTATGAGCTGCCTGACTAGGGTTCTGGGAACCAAACTCAGGCCCCCTGGAAGTGCAGTACATGCTCTTAACCACTGAGCCATCTCCAGCCCCCTGGAACACAGTTCTTATAAATGAGACTAAAAGAGAAGTTTGCTGAGATTTATAGGAAAGTCCCAACTGTGTTTTGTTCCTATAGCACCCCCAACCAAACATTCTTTATCCAAGATAAACTCAAGATAAGCTGTTCTCTGTCTCGGAGGTAGCACATCATTCCCCACCAAGTTCCACATCTGATCCGACTAACCACACACCGTAAACTGTGAGGGGAAAGCTGCGTGGGTTCCAGACATATGCACATTCTCCTTACCAGCTTTCCTTAAACAACACAGCATAACAACTATTCACAAGGCCACTTCCATCATATCAGGTCCTGTAAGCCTTTTAGAGATATTTAAAGCACATGGGAGAATGTGCAAGTTCTGTACAAACAGCACGCCCCTTTCTATGATGGATTTGAGCATCCCCAGATTGTGGTGTTCAAGGTGGGTCCTGGAGTCAGCTCTCCCATTCCATGCTGAAGGACAACAGTGTATGGCTCGATGTTACATCTGGTGATGACTAATGCGGGAGGCTGACTTTATAGAAAGAGACGCCCCCGCTGCCACCTCAGCCCTGTGGTGTTATTTTGAGGTTGAGCCAGCAGGGCTCCTACCCACCTGTTCCCGATTTTTACTATGTGGGAATGTAAAGCCAGACTACTTCCATCTACGTTAGGTAGATGTTCTTTGCTTGCAGCCAAGAACTACCCTGCCACAGCCTTCTGCTAGGGTTTGTTGTTTGCTTTTGTCCTTATTTTTTTTCCCTTGAGAACCATCTGCCTATGTTTTTAGTATTTTCTGGGTCATTTTCATTATTTTATCATCACATTAAAAAACTTTACATATTAGGAATATTATTTTGTCTGAAATATGTGTGCGCAATTATCTGTGCTTTGGCATGTTGTCGTCTTTTAACTCTCTTTGTGGTGGATCTTTTTACTTTTTCCCATCTTAATGCAGTCATATTTGTCCATGTCTTCCTTGGTGGATTTTAAGTTATAAGTCACTCTTAGAAATGCAATATCTGGCCACGTGGTGGTGATATACGCTTTTAATCCCAGCACTCAGGAGGCAGAGGTTAGTGGATCTCTGTGAGTTCGAGGCCAACCTGATCTACAGAGGCAGTTTCAGGATAGCCAAGGCTACACAGAGAAACCCTATCTTGAAAAACCAAAACCAAAAAAGAAAAAGAAAAGAAAAAAAGAGATGTCGTTCCTGCTTCAAAGGTGTGAGAATATCAATGAGTAAGGTTTTAAAGATTTTTTTGTCATGTATTTGTTTTATTATGAACATCTATTTTCTTAGTGGCATCTAAAGCTTGTTAATTTGTTTTAGCAGGAGAGTACACTACACTGTGTGTTATAAAAATCTTGGCATAAGGCCATATTATTTTTGGTCATGTTAAAATTTATTTGGAGGATAAAATCACTAGAATTAGTAATAGGTAGCATTAAACACTCAGTAGGTTTCAATGTTATCTCACTTAGTGTTCATGTTAGGAAGCCATGAGTTTCTGTTTTGTTGTTCTTACACAGGGGTTCACTATTGTCTTAGGTACTTTCTGTTGCTGTGACCAAACACCATGACCAGAAACGACCTGGGGAAAAAGCTTTTATTCTATCTTACGGTTGCAGTCCATCATGAAGGGAAGTCAGGGCAGGAACTCTAGGCAGGAACTGAAGCACAAGGCTTGGAGGAACGCTGCCTACTGGCTTGCTTCTCCTGTGCCCAGCCTGATTTCTCCTGTCACCAGGACCACCTCTCCAGGGGTGGTACCACCACAGTTGGCTGGTCCCTCCCACATCCATTATCAATCAAGAAAATGCCCCATAGACGTGCCCACAGGCCAATCTGATAGAGTTAATTCTTCAGTTGAGATCTCTTCTTCCCAAGTGCGTCAAGTTGACAACTGACACTTGCTATAACAGTCATCTGTAAGAGCCTAACAAAGAGGTTGACTGGGGCATGCGCTCTGGATTATCCGTTTATACAGGAAAGGTGAAGTGGCTGGTAAGTTGTTGGTGTTCTCCAGGAAACAACTAGTCCTGGGAGGGGCAGTCCTTTCACATCAGCAGGGCCCTGGGATACAACAATATCAAAACACAGACTAAAAAGACATCATCTGCTTCAGCCAAGTAGTACTTTACTAGACATGTACTGTTCTCCTTTGTGAGAATATCTTCCCCATTCTGTTAAGAACAAAGTCGCAGATACTATTAATGATCTTCCTGATTTTACCACTGAGCGGATGGTGAGCATCTGAGTCCTCAGGAGCTAAGATTCAGTCTTAGTGTTCCTCAGATGCAGCCAAGGGTAAAAGAGAAGGGGATTATAATATAGAAAGAATTAGAGAAGAAAGAGGTGAGCCGGGTGCTGTGGGATGTTCTGTATGGCAAATGTGTTGCTAATAAAACACTGATTGGCCAGTGGCTAGGCAGGAAGTAGGCGGGACTAACAGAGAGAATTAAAAGAGCAGGAAGGCAGAAGGAGACGGCCTGCCAGCCAGCAACTGCCAGGACAAGCAGTATGTAAAGATGCCGGTAAGCCACGAGCCATGTGGCAAGGTATAGATTTATGGAAATGGATAACTTAAGATATAAGGACAGTTAGCAAGAAGCCTGCCACGGCCATACAGTTTATAAGCAATAGAAGTCTCTGTGTTTCCTTGGTTGGGTCTGAGCGGCTGTGGGACTGGCAGGTGAAAGAGATTTATCCTGACTGTGGGCCAGGCAGGAAAACTCTAGCCACAGCCGGGAATGCTTGAATCCTGAACCCAGTTATCCCTGAAGCAAATTCTATCTCATCCCTGATAACAAAATCATCAATTTTCTCTTTTGCTTAAGTTACGTTGAATCATATTTCCCCCCTCTGCATTTCATCTTTATAGAAGAGAGGCTGTATGTGAGCTTTAATTAATTTATTTTTGGAAAGTCCAAGCAGACTTTGTAAAGGGGTGTTTAAACATTTGTATGCCCACCCTTGTACTGTGGCATTTCAATATTGCAAGAATCTGGAGACTAAATTTTCAAATTTCCTCTGAGATGATGAAAGCTGGATGAGTAAAATTTGAAATCTAAAAAAAAAAAAAAAGGGGGCAGAGTTTGTTAGGTTTAATCATTCCTATTTCACAAAGTTGCCCGTGCAGTTACTGCTCGGGTAAGGCAAGGACTTCTCTCTGATGATAGCTTAATGTGAGCAAGTGCTAGTGAGCACTGCAGATGGCTATAGCCCTTGGAATCAAAGAAAGGTTTCAAGAAACTGATGTTGTTGACAAATAGGCAGATCATTCTCCAAGAAATTCTGCACCTGCTGCCCCTCCTGAGAAAGGGCTAATGGGGAGTCACGGCCACTGTCTGTTGGTGATGCCTGGAAATGAGAAGGGGGAACTGTAAGTAACATGCTGGGAATCCAACTGCTCACTCAGAGCAGAAGACATTCTGGCTCCACTTTCAAAGACACTATCAGAAATTGCCATTTGCTGATCTAATGCCATTGGCATCGGGTGCCGTCAGGACAAGATGTGACTCGGTGGTTTTCACTTGTTTGTGTTCAGCATGCTTCTTTCTGGTCATCATCTTCACTCGTGTGGAACTTGAAGCGCTCAACATAAAAATAAATAAATAAATAAATAAATAAATAAACAAACAAACAAATAAATAAATAAGCCCATTGCTGTAGCTGGGATGTGGTCTGTCCCCAAGTCTTCAGGTGGCAGTATTAGAAGACAAGGTGTGGAACTGTCAGGAGGTTGGGCTTCATGGAGGTTGTCATTGGTGGTGTGCCCTTGGAGGGGCTTGAGACAGTTCTCATGGGACTCCGAACTTGATGACTCTCACAAGACAGTTTTTTAAAAGTAAAAAAATAAAAGGACAAGCCCACCTGGTATTGTGGTGAACATCTATAATTCCAACACTTGGGAAGCTGAGGCAAGAAGAAGTTAAGTTTGAGACCAGCCTGAGCTACATAGCAATGCCCGATCTCAAAGGGGGTGGGGGAACAAAAGAAGGAAAGAAAAAAAAGAAATGAAAATAGAACAGGCCTAGCTATTCAGCTGCCCTTTACACGTTCAACATAGTAATGTCATCTTCCATGAACTATCAACTCACTGGTGATGATACAGGCATCAGGCCTTTGGACGTTCCAAACTGTGAGCCAACTATACCTCTTCTGAAGTTACCCAGCCTTAGATATTTTACTGTAGTAACTAACAGGAGATAGAGTAACCTAAACAAAGTGGGCACACTCCTTTCACAAAGGAAATTCCAAAGGGAAGGTAAGAAACTGCTTGGTCCATGGTAGGGAAAGAAAGCCTACAACAGTTTCCCTGACTTATTAAGCTGGAGGGCAAGCAGATGGGGTGTGGAATGCCCGAATATGATCAAGTAGCATCAATCACAGCCATGTTTATGTTTTTTCTAGCCCTGGCTTCTGGCATAAGGGTAGATATCTTAGTGGGTGTTTTTAACTTCTGTATTCGCTAATAAAAACAACTTTAAAACTACAAAGTGAGTCCTTCTGTAGATATTTCTGGATCAAAAACATTATTTGCAGTATCAAGCAATCCTCAGCCACCCTCTTCCTGGCATTCTTTCCTAACACCTAAGTCTGTGGGATTCTGTTGTCCTCTCAAGCTGCTTCCTGGGCTTCTTCAGAGAGGAGACAAATAGTTTAATAACCAGAGAATGAATGAAAGACCCCTCTCATTTCCATGCACACCTAATTTCCAAAAAACCTTGGTGTTCAGAGGCAACTGTCTTCATTCATTCATTCATTCATTCATTCATCCAGCCACATGTTCAACAAACATTTACTAAGCACCAATCATGACTGAATAAGGCATTGTTTTTACCCTTTTGTAGCTCTTGTTTGAGTCCTTCTAAAACCCCTGTCATAATTTTGAGATGGGCTCATGAATAAATAGCCACAGTGTGGTCACAGTGTCGCAGGTATCACTGCCATCCACTAATTTGCATTTGCTGAAGATGCCATTCTCTAGAGGAACAAATGTCCAGGAGGACATATCA
>CABHPP010107001.1:10885-22702 GCA_902168425.1 Peromyscus attwateri
GGGGGGGGGGAGGGAGGGAGGGAGGGAGGAAAAGGGAAAAGGGAAAAGGGAAAAGGGAAAAGGGAAAAGGGAAAAGGGAAGGGAAGGGAAGGGAAGGGAAGGGAAGGAAAGGAAAGGGAAAGAAGAGTGTATTCTTAATGGTCTCTCCCTACCAACGCCATGGTTCCAGAGTCAAATCTCACAAACCTGGAGCTTTCCTGGTTAAGAAAATGAGAGTAGAATGTCTGCAAGGCATCCCGTGACCCAGAAGCCATGTCTTGGCCTGAGACAACACTGCACACTCCACATTCACAGGGTGGAGAGCTCAGAGTTGGAGTTTTGTGTCATTGCTCAAATTTGGATGGGAGGGGAGTTGAGCCAAGTGAACTGACAGGACAATTTAGGAACTGGGGGAAAGAAGCCAGGGGGTGTCACTAACTACCCTTTCATGGATAGATGTTCCTGATGCTCCCCCCAAAACCCATCTCGGACTTTGAGGGACTGAGGACAGAAAGGGGAAGAGAGAGAGAGAGAGAGAGAGAGAGAGAGAGAGAGAGAGAGAGAGAGAGAGAGAGAGAGAGACAGAGAGAGACAGAGAGACTGTGTCTGTGTCTGCATCTGTTCATACTAGGTCCAGGTTTTAGCTTTTTATATCTTAGCTTTTTAGGCAATCCTGTCCCTGGAATTTTCAATTTCAAAAGCTTCAAGTTCAAGCAAGCTTGGTTGAGCTTTCCAAAGAGCCCAGAGTTCTGGATTGAGGAGTTTCACTGTGAGGCTCTGCTTTTCAGGGAACCACTACCACCTCCCAGGCAGCAGTGATCTGCCCAGCAGAGCCCCCAAGCACTCCCTGGCTTCCCTCCAAATGTGCAAACTCCCCTCCCACACGCCACCACTGGGCCCAGATCCCAGCACTGGTTCTGCTTTAGGGACACTTGTGACTGAGAGGAAAGAGGCCATGGGGAAAGGAGGCAACTGTCTGCATACACTGTCCGGTCTTCATGCTCGGAGGTCTGAATAGAGCTGGGGGGACATTGTGAGTGTAGGCGGCGACCCTGGACAAAGAGAGTGGTATAATCCTGCTATGGTCATCCATTCTGCCTGCCATCCCTCTCCCCTGTGAAAGCCCAGGAAGGAGATTAGCTTCCAAACCTGGCCACCACAGACACAGCTAAACCTTTCTGGCATGGCAGAGGCAGAATCTCCACTGCCCATGCTACACTTTCATGGAGAGCAGATGGGAAGACATCAGGTCAAGTTCACTCAGTGGAAATAGCTTAGAGATGCTGGGGACTGGAGCGTGACTGCTAAGCCTACAGGGAGGGGAGCCAGGGTGGCTGCCTGCTGCTCCCTGAGGCCTCCTCAGACTTCAGGCACTGCCAGCCAGTCTTGAAGATGGACCTGCCCTGGAGTGCTGAGTGGAACTGCCTGTGGCCACTTCTTGAGAAGCACTTACCCTTATCTTCTAGTTCACTGTCCTTTAACTCCAGTCCCCAACAGCCAGGTGGCTTGACCACCTCAGAGCCTCCATTTGGATGGCCAGCAGGGTTTTCAACTTGGCATCCCTAACCAAGTGCCCTGCACCCAGTATTTCTCCCTGTCAACCAGGCTTCTCTAGGTTTGTTTTGTTTTATTTTGTTTTGTTTTTTGAGACAGTTTCTCTGTATAGCTTTGTGCCTTTCCTGGCTCTCACTCTGTAGCCCAGGCTGGCCTCAAACTCACAGAGATCACAGAGATGCCTCTACCTCCCGAGTGCTGGGATTAAAGGTGTGCACCACCACCGCCTGGCCCAGGCTTCTATTTGTCCTTACCCAGACACCAAGCTCCTGTGGGTTCTATTTTGGGGGCCTGGAGGGGACCTGGCCCAAGGAGAGGGGTCACAGACTTCAGTAGCCTTGGCAGCCTCATCGGTGGTAAAGAACCAGTGGACTGCCAGGTTCTGCAAAACTAGTTTTCTACAGCAGATGCCAAGTGGGCACTGGGGTTGGTAGAAATGCTGCTTGGAGCCCTGGGATGGAAGTGAGTCAGGAGGCTGGGTTGTATAGGGCCAGCTTCAGGTGAGAGGCAACAAGGAGACCCTGGGGATAGGAGACGTAGGTAAATCAGGGGGAGCCCATGATGGATAGAACACCCTTGGATGTATCATGGGCCTGCCTACCAAGCCAGTACTGACTTGCACTTAGGGCACAAGCCTGAGAGGCCACATAATTGCTGGGAGTGAGTGAGGGGCTGCCCCTCCTGTCCCTGGCTGCTGCTGGATCCTCAGAAGAAGGGTCCCTCTCCCTTCCACACCCTGCCACACAGGCCTGCAGTCAGTTTGGAACCTCTGATGTTTACTTTGTTCTTTCCCAAGTTCAAAAGGAGCTCACAGCCCTGCACACCAAGCCAGCCTTAATCTCCTGCTTCGCTCCCAGCTGGCCAGTTAAGGCAGCTAAGACTCGGGATTAGGGGCAGCTTTACAGAACAACCCAGGAGCCAAAGCCCTCCTCTCCTGGGATGGCCAGAGACTCCTTTTCATCTTCACGCCTCACATGGCCCTTTTTCTCCCTTAAACAGCTCTCTAGCAGCCAAGAGGCAATGAGCTTGGCCAACAGAAAGACAAAGACGACATTCAGGAACCAGTTTTCTCCCCTAGCCAGGAGCATAGAGGGATAGATACCACAGCCCCAGATCCAGCAGGTGTATGGCTGTGTGGCCAGGACTCAGGGGCATCTGCCCTTGCCAGCCTGCCATGCCCAGCCATATCCCTGCCCTAGTGTGGGTGAGCTTGGGCTACTACAATAGGAGTAGCAGGAGAGCCCCAAGTGGACAATGGGTCCAGGATTCTTCCAAGGGTCTTAAAGAACAGACAGGGTCCTTGCTTTCCTGGGCTGCTCAGCATTGGCCAGGCTCTCCTCCCATAGCGAGTAACAGGCAGAGTAAAGCCACTGCCTGCCACAGTCATGAGAAGTCAGCTGAGCCACGCGGGCGGCCGCACAGCAAAAGGCACTAGCTCCCACTCTCACAGACAGGGACACATGCATTGCCAGAAACAAACCAGCAGGCTAGAGGCTAGGTCCATGCCACCGTCACTAGCTCTACAGCATGGCACTTCGGCTGCAGAAAGGAGGGGTCTGGCATGAGGGATCAAAAGCAGAGAGGCCAGAGGCAGGCTGTACCAGTATGTTTATGCTAGGGCACTGCATAGATGGACTTGGGGAAAAAGCGATCATGTTCAGAATCCAGCCGGACACTCATTATCACTGATCCCACCACAGCAGGGTAGCCCTGCCTGAAGTCTAGTAGCTCCTGAGCACAGGGTGTGGGTGTCACCCTGAGTACTGTGAAGGGCTTCACATCCCCGCCTACCCCTTCTGGGCTCTGTGGGCCTTTTCCCAACCTAGTGCCATAGGCAGAGCTACTAAGACCCACATACCTTCTAGCTGGAAGTCGTCCTCGTCCTCCTCACCGAGCGCCTCTCTGGAAGTGTCACCCACGAGCTCCTGGGGAAGACAAGGCAATGGTCACAAGACAGTAGGACCCAACAGGAACCCACCTGGCTAGACGGACAGGTGACATTGAGCACAAAGTACCAAGCTGATAGGATGGGCTTCTTGACCAAGTGCAAGTGACTTCTCAGTGCACAGCACCCTGGGAAAAACTTCCCAAGATCCACCTAGGACCCACATCTCCTAGAGACCAAGTCCACTCCCCCACTGGAATGCCAGGTAAGATCAGTGTCCCTTACCCCTCCTGTCTAGCCGACTTCACAGCCACAGCCTCCGAAGGCACCAAGGAAAGACCTCAGTCTAGATTCTTCCTCCAAACCAAGTGGGGCCTTCTATGCTTTCTTCTCTGGTAAATCCCTATTGCCCTCAAGGCCAAATGTAGCACCAACACATTGGCTAACACCCTGGGTATATATGCTCTGGCTCCAGTGATCCTCACTGGAGCCTCCACATCTTGCCCATGGCTCATTTTCCCACTAGCCTGGTCTAGGCACATGCCTGATCTGTCCTCTCCATGAGCTGATGCTGTTTAGAACCAACATGGCAGGGGTCCTTCCTTAGCAGCCTTGTCAAGCTGCCATCCATTCGGATACTGTCATATTGCCAAAGGGAATTTTGCTGTCCTCCAGGCTAGGGAACGCCTGAGATGTCAAAAGACTGAAGCCCCAACTGTCTGACTCACTCCAGTGGACTAGAGATATAGAAAGACTAGATAGACTGTATCTTGCAAAATGGCTTCTCTATTTATTGGTACTCAGACAGGAATTCTGAAACCTAAGATTATTTAGATAAAGTTAAACAAGACCTTTTAATGTAAGACTTCTCAGGGCCTTCACTATAGTTATCAACATGTGAATCTCCGTTGATACATAGTGCAGTGTGGGGCGCACATCCCAAGGACCCAGTTTGGAAGATACTCCTCTCTCGGAAAAAGAGGAGGTCAGGAAGGGGTATGCCATATTCCCTCCCCTAATGTCACAATGGCTGGTCTGATGATGCTTCTAAATCCCAGCAAATGGTAAGCACTAAAAAGCCCAAACACACCAGCTGCAACCAATGCCTCACTGTGACCACAAAAACCTTTGCCTTGGCAAAATTTTCACAGAATATAAACCATCCAAACGTGGCACTTCTGATGCTTAAAGAATATCCAGGCCGCCCTCGGCCTGGCAGAGCAAAGGATGCTGCACACAGTGGGTGGCTCGCTGGTTAAAGCCACAGGGTGGTTTCTAATCTCAACTTTTGTTCTGGAGACAAACAGTCCTTTGTTAGCCTGCAGCCTAGATCATTGTAGGCACTCCTTCTTCAAGGTGGTTGAAACATGACTGTCCTGCTCTGGTGTCCCATATACTTCAAACCCTGGTGGCTTTCTTCACTCCCCTGCTTGCCAATTATCCTAATCACTGAACATTTCCCAGGCTTGTAACCCGGCTGTTTGTGTTAACAGAGCCAGAGTTGACAGGGAATCTGGAGACAGCGACAGGAAAGGCACACACACAGGTGGCATCATCAGATGGCAGGCACACCCCAGCAGCCAATTAAAGCCCAACTTTCATGCCACAAAGACTGCTGCCATCTCTTCAGCCCTGAAAGGCTAGCAGGTAGTGTTAGCGACAGGAGCAGCAGCAGGCTTCAAGGGGACAAAGGCCCTTCACGCTGGGTCCTCTAGGAGAGAGTGGGCTCAGCACTGACCTCAGTAGCCCTGACAGCACCACAGCAAGGAGGCTGGCCATGATGAGCCTTTGAGGTCCTGTGACTTTCTACTGGCATTACTGCCATATCACCCCAACAGAGCGGCCAAGGGAGCCATCTACTGATGGGGCACACTCACCCTCATTGCTGCGAATGACAGACCCCCCACACCTGCAGAGGACTGAGCTCACACAAAGCATATGCTCTGTAACACACTGCAGTGCTCCCTGGGCCACTCCAGGGTCTCGGCATAAAGTGTTCATGGTCTCCAGACCCAGGGAAATGCGGTGTGGTGAGCCAACCCTGGGTCATGCCCTGGCTTCTGGGCTCTCCTGGCATTTGGACTCTGGTGGACTTATCTGTACCGTGGCCCCAGTATGAGGCACACTATGGTAAGAGAGCTAACACTCACGAGACACTCCCTGAACAGCGGGCGGTGCTGATTCGTGTTAAAGGGCCTCCTCTGGCCATCACAACAGTCCTGCTCTGTCCACCTCTCAAGAAATGAAAGCGTACTCAGAGCACTTGTGCAGCATGTCCAGCATGTGCAAGGCCCTGGGTCCCACTCACAGCATTGCAGAAAGGGAGGGGATTGGAAAGAAGGGAGAAAGGAAGGGAGTGGAACCCTCTCTAGTATGCATTTGAGGCCAGCCTGGGCTACACCTTATCTCAAACAAAGAATGCATGAAATGGGGCCCAGCCATCAGCTCTGGTGGCTCAGAGGCTAAGCACTCCCAGTCTATCCAGTGGGACTCAGAGCAGTACAGCTAGCTCCTTCTTCTCTGTGGCGTAGGCTTGGTCCTGGCTCCAGCCTGGCCATAAGCCCATTCCACACAGCCACGGACCTGTGGCGACCTCCTACAGGAAGGCAGGTGCTGTTGGAACTGCGCACTCAGACCTCATAGCTGTAATTGAGTCCCATGGGGCCTGCAGCAGAGGGCACAGACATGGGATCAGGCAGTCACGGGTGGTGCAAACACCTCACTGACAAGCTAAGTCTAGAAGGTGCAGCTCTACCTCCCATGTACCTTGGTTTCCCCTCCACAGATAGGGCCACAGCACACTATTTCAGGGTGACTCTGAGGAGCAAGGGAGTGCTCCACCTCCATGCTGGAAGGTCAACCAGCAGTTACTGCTCATCGCTTCCTCTGTATTCACCATCAAACACTATCAGCACATGCTGGAAGTGCTGGAACTGACCAGCCTTAGCTATCCTCCAGTGGCAATCACTGTGGGGTATGCTGCTATTATACCCACTCTATAGATGAGAAAACCAAGGCAGAGCAGTCTTGTGACTTGCCAGTGCTATAGTTCTTACACACCAGAGAGCCCGACCCTTACCACTGTACTTTCTTGTAAGAGGCCTGAGTCTGGAACTTAGAGGACTATCTCATTCCTAGGACCCAGGGCCTAGGCCCCATCTCCTCTGGCTTCTAGGACTGTGGGCCTCAGACTTACTCCAAGTTCTGACTAAGACAAGAGGCCTGACTTGGTATTCTGTCAGGCCATGTGGCCTCCATGTGCCTCCCTCTGAAGTCCCGGTGCTGTCCCTCTGCTGCCCTGGAGCCCAGCCTCCACCCCTCACTGGGCCCCAGGAAGAGCAACTTCTCCGGTCCCTGGTGTGCAGCCGGCCCAGCCCTGAGCTAAGAGGCACAGGCACACTGCCTTATAAGGCCTCCGGGATGGAGAACCACATCAAAGTGAGGCCTTGGGGAGTGTTGGCGCAGGCTAGGGATTTTCCTCTTTGTCGTTGGGACCTCATACTCCTGAACTCAGTCTCCCCCACGCAAGGCCCCAGCAGGTCTCTGTCAATCTTTCTGTTCTCTAAGAGGTAACAGATGTGGGTGCCACACATTTTCCAAGCAAACTCTTGGTGCCCACAGAACACGGTACCATGCAGACTCAGGAATGCACAGGACTGAGACATTCCAGGAAGAGGGGGCACAACCCAGGCCACCCCAGAACCCTCAGAATCAAGCAGCCTGTCCTAGTTAGCCCCTGAGATGAATGCACAGCAAACTTTCTTCCATGAACTCTGCAGACACAGCCCAGCCTCACTAATAGCATGCTCCATCTTCTGTTGCCAGAGGCAGGACAGGGCCGGTCCATGCTCCAGTGCCCAGGTGGGCCCAGCTCGGGCTCCAGCCCCTCTCCACAGCTGAGTGACAATAAAAGTGTCACTAAACTTGTCCACCCCTATTTTCCTCCTCTGTAAAATGGAGATATTTTTATGTCAGAGGAGCCAAGGAAAAGGTGGGGTCAAAATGTCCAGGTGGCCTCTGTTACAAAGTCAAGGGCCCACATGTCAGATTCTCCCATTCTTCTGCCATAGCCTCCTCTCACGCTCTCAAATGTCCTCATGGTCCATCCTGATAGTCAATCACCTAGTTCCCAGCAGCTCCGCCCGCTCTGAGAGCCCATGTAAGTTCACTGACATCTAGGGCTAAGAGATCTCCCCAAAGCCACCAAAAGATACAGTGTGGTTCTTCACTGTGGGGTGGTGGACTCCTCTGCCTGCCACAGAGCATGTCCCAAGGGAGGAGTGAGGGAACACATGCAGAGGATATGACGTCACCACTGTGCACCTAGGAAGCAGTGACTGTACAAGGGACCATGAGGTACACAAGAGGCCAGAGAGTATGTGGAATGGATGCCCTGGTCACCCCCTGGGAAGGGAAAGAGACACAACCTCAGTCAGAAACCAGCCTTCTCAGAATCCTTCTAGTGCTCAGAGATGAGGACAGTGGTCCCTTGGGCTCCATGGGGGCTGATTCCAAAGACGTCCAAGTCTTAGGACTCTGAGGGCTCTTAGATAAAACAGTACAGTATCTGCAGAGCCTAGATACCTCCCTCGAAGTCTTTCAGCCATCTCTGGATGACTCTTAGTTCCGACAAGTGCAGCTGTGTAAGCAGCTGTCACAGTGCTCTGTTTAGAGAATGACAGCCAAGAAAATAGTCTGTACTTGTTCAATACAAAGGTTGTTTTTTCCATGTGTATCTTCCACGGGATGAATGGGTGGGTGTGGAACCCACAGACACAGAGGGCCAGCTGCACATCCACGTGCCACCCGGGTAATGAAATCTTGACTTAACAAGACTGCAGATGACTACCCACTTCACAGAAGAGGGACCTGGAGTTCAGACAGATGAGAGAAGGGTCCAAGAGATCACAGAGAATAGGCAGCAGAGAAGGCTGGGGTCCTCTAGGCTCAGGAGACTACGATTTCCTAGTTTCAGGACTTCTGGGGTGCCCAGCCACCAACACCACCAGCAGCTGATTGCTTTTCTGTGGTACATCCAGGGAACAAGAGATGGGGAACCAAGGCTTCTCACCACCTGGGCCTCTCTTGCTGTATCTAGCACACACCATGAACCTGGACCTCCACCCTTCTCAGCTCCTCAGGCTTCTCTAGCCTGAGAGTCCATTCTACTCATGAGCACCACAGGCTGTAGGTGCTGGGAACTGCCCACCCAGGCCAACAATGAGCAACATGCAGGTCCAGAATACAACCCAGTCGCCATCCAAGGGCTAAGCAGATAGACAAGGCTCCCAGAAGCACTGGCTCCCATGACAGGAAGTTGGGGCACCCCCTCCCCAGGGACAAGAAGAACACAAGCTCATTCTGCCCCAGAACAGTATCAGAACCAAGATCTCAGCAGGCTGCTCCCAAAGACGGGCAGCTTCTCTCCTCAAGTATACAAGACCGTAAGGCAGAGCCCTCAACTCCTCTACCAGTCTGCCAGTCTCAGGTCACCAGCAATGGATCCTGGGTCTCTCAGAAGAAGGTAAAGACACCCGTCTCTCTGGCTGCATCTTGCCTCAGCTCCAGCTCCTGAAGTTCACTGCTTCAGCCCAAATGCAGGTCAGGGAGAATAAAAGGCTAGGGACCACCATCTCTGAAAGCAGGCTCCGCACGATGGGGCCTAGCTGATTTTGTCTTGGAATAGTACCTGACACATTCATTATGTGTGTGTCCAACCTTTGAACGTTTTGACACAGTACTAACGAAAATCTTGCAAAAACTAGGTGTTCTAAGTAAATTTATCATTTTGTATTAAGTTGCATTCATAGCTTCCTGGGGTGCCTACAACTTGTGGGCCATGGGTTGGACACATCTGTTAGGTGCTGGACAAATGAGATAAATGTCTTCTGGATGGATTTTGGCACCAGGAACACTGCCCTCTCTATCCTGCAGGCGTTGCAGCCTGGGAGGGTGACAACTGCCATCGCATTAACCTCTTCTCTTGCAACAGCAACTCAGGTTAAACTTGTCTCTTGCTATACAATCCTGACTCTTATGGACCCAGGACCAAGCCACAGCCTACTACAACTGGGGTCCGAGATTCTTGCCATGTCCAGGAGCCGTGGGAGCCTTGCTTGTGCCACCCTTGCCCACGGCCCTTCATTTCCCCAGCTGGCCCAACCGTGACGCTCAGAGGAGGGAGGTAGCTCTCAGGCACTGCAGGTCTGGCCTTCTGCCTAGGCTCACAAGAACAGCCTTCGTGGCTCCAAAGACACGGAGCAGTGATTAAAATTCCTTGCATTGCTCCTATTTTTATCTGCCGAGGATGTAATCAGAGTGCTCCTTGCGGCGCCCCCAGCTGGCCCCCAACAGCTAAGCATGCAGCCTGGATGCCTAGTCTGCTGCTAGGGAGATGGACATCAGACATCTGGAAGGACCCCACAGGACACAAATGATCCCCAGAGATGGCCTTGCACATTTCTGGCATCAGCCAGCCACAGATCAACAAAGTATACTGCCCGGACTGTCACTCTGCAAGCTGTGGATATCTGTGTGGCATCTATATGCCAAAAACACCACAACTTCCTTCAAGACAGTTCCTACCTAAGCTACTTAATATTTCTCTCCCCCTCCCCCTGGCCATTGGAGCACTGGAGTACTGAGGGGTAAAACCTAGGATCTACCAAGCACTCTACCACTGAGCTCCCCAGCCTTCTTTTTATATTTATATTTTTTATTTTAAGACAGGCTAGCCTTAAACTTGTGATCCCCTGCCTTGGCTACTGAGTAGCTGGGATTACAGGTGTGCAGCTGGCTAATATTCAACTTCTCTAGGTATGCTAAATATCCTCATTCTCTCCCCCATCTCCTCTCCTCAGTCAATGAGATCAGTGAAAGACTGGATATGAGTCCTCATTATATTTGAGGCTTCTGAGGGATGCTTCACATTAAACAGATACAGTCATTAAAATGCCAGATGTCCATTACTTACCATCTCAAGTCCAACCCCACAGAAGAATGATGCCCAGGCTTTGAGAGTGGTAAAAAGCCCCATGGTGCAGGCCTGCCCTGTGGCAAGGTTCACTCTAAACGGGGAGGGTGGGGTCCGGACACAGAGCAAGGCAAACCCCGGGGACTCCCGGGCTCTTCCCACAGGATAGCAGCTACATTTAGAATGTGATTTCTATGGCTGGAGAAAAGAAGGCTGAAGGGAAAATAAGCCCAAACCAACAGAATGTGGTTTGCTTTCTTGTGTTGAATCTCAGAGTTTAAAGCGGGAGTTCTGGGGCAGGAGAGGCTGTCCAGAACAGCCAGGGCATGGGTCTAGCCAAAGTTCAGATACACCTCTACAGAAGAGCCCAGGAGCTCACTGGGGCATGGGGGTACTAGGGCCATGAAGACCAAAGACACAGTGATCACAGTAACTAACATACACTGACTGTAATAGCTGTCCAGTGCTATGCTCAGTCTGGTACCTCTCTAGCTAAACCTTCCACAGCGCAGAGTCTGAGGCCTGTTGCTGTCCCAACATGAGCCCTGTAGATACTGAGGTTCGGTCTGTTCATCAGTGTCCCCAACTGCTGTAACAGGGAAATGAGTTGTGCATAAAACAGTGAGCTCACACCTGGAGCAGGAACTGTCACCCTCAGTTCCCTGGCTGGGACCTTCACTGTCACCCCACTGCCCTCTCCTCTCTGAGGTCTTTAGGGATCAGACATCTACGCTGTCCCCAAAGGCACGTGGTCAGGCTGTTGCCTTCCCTACCCCTATGTTCCACTGCCACTGCCAGGCCGCTGCCTGTCACACTGCTCACCTGCCCAGCCACGGCCTACTGCTGCCCAGCTGAGATCTGATGACGGGGTGAGCAAGAGCACTTGAGCACATCTGACCGGCCTGCAGCTGTGCGAGGGCTGTGGTGACTCCAGTCTGCTGCCAGGCTATAGCCCATGCGCCTCGCCTCGTGGAGCAGGGCGGCTGTGAGCCAGGCCACTCACGGCAGGTGGCACTGTCATCTGTTGACCTAACAGCAGTGCTCTGCAGCCCCCAAGCTACCTTGCTGAGGGGAAGGATGTGTGTTCTGGCCCAGGACAACAGGCAGTCAGGCCAGGAGCTGGGAGAAGGGGCATCAGAAGCGAGTTTCCTCACTCAGCCTCAGAAGTGAGGTACTGGGCTTCTAGCTTTGTTAAACAAATGCACACATGAGCAAGAATTTTTCTTTCTGTCCTCACCATGCAGGAACATCTGGAGAGGGCAGGCAAACAAATGTCTTGGCCAGACTCTAGGATACTCTTGTCTGTACACACACACATACATACATACACACACACACACACACACACACACACACAGGGTGGGGTGGGGAGGAATGGTGCTCTATCTAGCTCTAAAGGACATAGACGCAGACAGACAGACAGACA
>CABHPP010107002.1:3474-28438 GCA_902168425.1 Peromyscus attwateri
CCTGGTGGACTCAGTCCAGGCAGGTCTAGTCCCCTCCTCCCAGGCTGAGCCAAGCGTCTCTGCTAAGCCCCAGGTTTCAAACAGCCAATTCATGCACTGAGCACAGGACCCGGTCCAACTGCCTGGATGCCTCCCAAACAGATCAAGCCAATCAACTGTCTCACCCATTCAGAGGGCCTGATCCAGTTGGGGGCCCCTCAGCCATTCAACAACAAAAACTACAGAAAACCTACAATCTCATGGAAACTGAATAATGCTCAACTGAATCACCAATGGGTTAAGGAAGAAATAAAGAAAGAAATTAAAGAATTCCTAGAGATCAACGAAAATGAAGACACCACATACCCAAACCTATGGGACACTATGAAAGCAGTGCTAAGAGGGAAATTCATAGCACTAAATGCTCACATAAAGAAGTTGGAGAAATCTCACACTAGTGACTTAACTGCACACATAATTTTTATTCTTTATAAAAAATTTAATTGGTCAGTTGAAGGAAGACTCTTAGTGATTAAGAAAAGAACTGAAGGCAAACTGGGAGGTCAGTAACCATCTTGGGATGCTTGGTGTTAAATGCTTCCAACACAATTGACAACATAATTGATGTTAGGTAGAGTGTAAACAGACTGCAGATGTGTGGAGAGGGTATAGGGATCAGTTACTATCTCCACACTCCTCAGCCCCTAATATAAGCAGTTTCAAGTACACTAAGTTTCAAAGTCGCTCTGTGGAAATATGCCCTACTTTTTTTTCCAAGTTCTCTGAAAGTAGCATGAAGTATTGCTACCTAAACTAAGTCCCATCATCCTAAGTGACAAAGACATCGTGGTACTAAAAATAAAGTCCAATTTATATTGATGGAGATTTTGTGACTTATTACTTGGCCAATATTAAGCTGATAATCAATAACTTCCTCAAGTATATATTGCTACTTTTAATGCTCAAATGTAAATTATACGCTTTTAGACAAAATTTAATTCAGTTGAATTTGACCCAATACTATAATTATACAGATTATTTTAGATACTAATGCTTTTAGCCAACATATTGTATCTTTAGCTTGATGTCACCTGCAATTTTGATAAGTGTCTGTGTTAAGTGGCAGAAAGTTCATAGCATAATTGCAGTCATTTCTTTCAGCATAAGATTCCCCACAGCATTATTGCCTGTCTGTTACCTCGATTTTGTCAAGAGTGATGTTTTTGACAGATGTAGTGCTGTATACCTGTAATCTCCAAACCTAGGAGACTGAGACTTGAGAATGCCCTAAGCTCCAGACCAACCCAACAGACACACCAGGACATTAGGTCAAGGTACTACAAACATACTTGGTAGTTTATTCTCTCCTTTTCAGTAGAACCCTCTCAGGACATGATTATTTCCCAAACAAATACCAAAGTAAATGTTTTTGTGTTCTAATTATTTATAATGAATAAACAAAAACATATATATGTTGAATTTGTAGATACACACACACAAATATATATATATATATATAAATCAGGCATTTATATAGTGTTTAGCCATAATGGCACATTTCATCCCTTTTCTATTATTCTTTTATTGAAAATAGATTTTCATACAATATTCTGATTCCAGTTTGCCCTCCCTCAACTCCTCCCAGTTCCTCTCACCTCCCGTCCCTTCCACTCTCTCTCTAGTTAGAAAACAAACAGGCATCTAAAGAATAATAAAATAATATAAGATAAAACAAAAGCAAACAACTGGAGGAATAGAACAAAATACACAAACAAACAGAGGCAAAAGAACCAAAGAAATATACATAGACACATATTCACACACACAGAAATTCTCCAAAAACACAAAATCAGAAAAATATAATATATATTTAATGACCTTTAAAGTTAAAAAATCCTGAAAAGGAATTATGATGCAAAGAACCTCCAGATATGTCATTGAATTCATTTTGTGTTGGCTGTCTACTGCTGGGCATGTGGTCTGTCCTTAAAAGTGGTTTGTCTACCCATTGAGGCTCTGACAGAGAAAACTACTTTTTCGTTTGCAAGGTTAAGGATGTGGGCTTGTATCTACTTTCCCTCTCAGTGATGGGACCCCATTTGGCCCAGACCTGTGCAGGTGCTGCACATGCTGCTACAGTCTGTGAGTCCATAAATCTATCAGTCTTCTGTGTTCAGAGGGCCTTGATCCCTTGGTGTCCTCCATGCCTTCTGGCTCTTACCCTTTTTCTGCCTCTTCTGAAGGTTTCCCTGAGCCCAAAAGGAAGGAATTTGATGGAGACATCCCATTTAGGACTCAGTGTTCCCAAGGTCTTTCACTTTCCGCACATTTTCCAGCTGAGTCTCTGTATTTGTTCCCATCAAAAGCAAAAAATGACATTAAAAGGAGGTAAGCCAATCTTCAGGAATGTGAAGCTAAGTTTCAGAGTTTTATTTTAACACAGGAAGCTGTTCTTCAGAATCTACATACCCAGTTCACTTTTCTTTGCTGACATTTGTTTTACCAAATTTGCTAAATAAGACCAGATTAAGGAAGGGATTGAGATATCTAAGAAAGGTCCACTCTGAATGAAGCAGAAGCCCTTCTCATCACTGTGCAGTTCCACTTATCAGACCATGACAAAGCCACTGGACCAATGTCTCTATGGTATCTGCAATTTGCTCCCTTCTTAAAGGCTGTGGTTAGATCTTTACCAAAGGCCTTTGAATCCATAATCTTTTGAAAGAGCAAACCAAACAAAATGGTTTCTGCAATAGCGTCAAACAAAATGAGACTGTACCTGCTCTCTTTGAGATTGCCATATATCCAAAATATTGACTGACACATTGTAGCACTGAATAAATATTTGATGAATGTATAAATTAGACATAATTCAATCGAGGACACTTCTTATTTACATGCTCAGTGAAAAGGCAATGCACACATAACAACCTGTGCAATCACTGTGCATGATATGAAGATAAAATCACACAAATTCTACCTCCAAATATTAGACATTTAAAATTTCTACATATCAAGTGGGTAAAAATATAAATGATACAATATCCAGCAATAACATATGGGCAGAAGTTCTCACATTTTGATATGAGATTCTATATTTTCCTATTAAATGTTGAGGAAGTTGAAGAGACTTTCATATGGGTTGTATCTATCAATACAATTGCTATAGACATGAAAAAAAAACCACTTGAAGTATGCATTCATTGTTCCTCTTTGGAAAACAATAATAAATTCACTATAGATTACTGTTACTTCTTATAGAAAACACAAATGTTTCCCAAGGAAAACATATTAGATAACTATGGTGAGTATTATACATGTTTTCTGGTTTTTCCACCATATATTCTAGTAGAAAGCAGCTGGATAACTATGCCTGCCCTTGTATTTAAACCTTTAAAATATGTTGTTCACATTGAGATAAAAGAAAAAAATAGATGGAATTATACAGACAGTTTAAAAACAGTGTAGTGTTTTACTAGCCACCTTAGGTAGTTATTGATATCATTCTTTGGCACTGCATTCAAACTTAAGTAATAACACCTTAAACATTAACTGCAGTGGAGACTAGAAAAACCATAGCAGTAAGCTGTCTGCATTTCATTACTTTCCTCTCTACTGATGGACTGTGCATGGGTGTTTTATCTGTGTGCTTGTGAAAAGTGTTTGAAAATCACTGGATGTTCCAAGTTACCCAGATTTTCTAAAGGTTGCTATGTTTCATATACTAACAAAAAATGACATTTTAAATGTCATTCCCACTAGAATATTCTTTATATATTGCAGAGCTGTCAAGCTTTCAGTGGCAGATATAAGTTTTCCAAAATTCAAAGATTTTATTGCAGTGCTAATCACTTCCCTGGGATAAAGCCTAGTTGTTTCTTTTCTTTGAAGTGACCAACTTCTTTCACTCACCTTCATGCTGTCTGTGTGTATGTGCATACATTGGTGTGCCTGTACATGGGTGTCAGAACTCCACATTGGGATGGTACCTTAGGACATCATCAACATTTTTTGTTGTTGTTATACTTATATTTTTTAAATTTATTACAGTGTTTGCTTGTATGTCTATGCAACACATGTGTGCCCAGTGCCCATGAAATAAGGAGAGGGCATTGCATTCCCTGTGGGTGCTGGAAATTGAACCTGGGTCCAGTGCAAGAGCAGCAAGTGCTCTTAATCACTGAACCTTCTCTCCAGAACCTCAATAATTTTTTGAGACAGGCTCTCACTTTTATTGGAAATTTGCTAATTTTACTAGGCTGGCTGACCATGGATGAGCCAGTCTATGCCTCTCAGCACTGAGATCACAAAGGTGTACTACCACACTTAGCTTTTAAATTTGCATTCTGGGGATCAAACTCAAGTCCTTGTGTATGCGTGGTAGGCCCTTTACTAACTCTGCCAATCTTCCTATTCCATTTACTTTTGACAAGATATCTTCTAATCAATCCAATATAAAAAGCAATCTATCTTTTATTCAACAGTTCTTCCAAATTAAAATGAAGTTTGAGAAAATAAAAAAGAAAGCTAGTGTATCTAATAACTCTAATAATTGCAAAGCCTTCCTCAAGGCAGCAATCATCATACATTTGCATGAAGGAGAAAAGTTTTAAGATAGACCTTCTATTTGTTTCAGTACATACATATATATAGTAGTTTTATTTATATACATATATCATAGTTTTTTGTATATTGAACATGTGTGTATGTGTATGCACTGATGGTTTATATGCAATTAAAATAATTTACCTTTTCCTATAAATGTATGACAGTATACAGTATGATATTATGAGAAGTATACAATAACCATATGCACAGCTTCAAGCTAACACTTTATGCTAAACCATCAGCTGTCTTACTCTCTTGCTCTTATAGTAAAAATGTTCATTTCTACCCAGTCACTGTGACATGACTCAAGATTAAACATTTCAACATCAATTTTGTTTGTTGCCAAGAAAGAACATGGAGTATATTCTCCCCCAAATGTCACTGAGATGGGAGGCCTGAATTGGTGTATGATACATTCTGTGTTGTGGTGGTTTAAATGTGAACTGTTCCCCCCATAGGCTCATGTGCTTGGCTACTATGTCTAGCCCTCTGCAGGTGGTGCCTTTTAGGGATGCGTTATGACTTTTAGGTGCTTTGCTGAAGGACGTGGCTCACTGTCATCAGGACTTGAAATTTTAATGTCTGGCTCTTTCTGACCACTCCCTGCTTTCTGATCAACCCAGAATTGCACAAGCAGCCCCATGATCCTACTGCCACATCCTCCAGCCAGTCCTGTCCCTAAACCTTCCCTGCTGTGACAGTCTGTACCTTTAAGCCATGAGACAAAGAAACCCTTCCTCCTTTGAGTTGATTCTCAACAGATATTAATGGGTGTGATTACGTATCTAGTGAAAGCAATAATACTGCTCAATTGCCAGGTTTTTATTTTCTTCCCATTAGGCTATATTGGATAAAGTCTCCTACTCAGACAGCCTTCTGTACCATTGGTTTTCTGTAGATTTCCCACTTATTTCTAAGTGATGAGTTTCAATTTTCTGGTGATGGAATTATTCAGGCAAAGTGACTACATTCTCTCCTGGGTGGTAGAGGTTGTGCAGTTTATTGACACTGCAAAGCCCATGTCCTGGTGACCCAATTGTGTTCTACTCCAAGTGCACCCTCAAGTGATATTGTATGGTCTACCTTGTCCTTTCTCCTGAGGTGTACATATCTGAGACTAATAGACTGCTGTTGAACTCTAGTGTAGGGTGTCATGACTTTGAGCATCCTCAGAACCTCAGGGTGGGACCACCATCACCAACTGGTGAATAAGAGACTACAACAGAAGCCAGATAAATTCAGGCAATTTTATAACTTAGTAATTAATTTCATTAAGATAAAAGCATTAAACCTGGCACCCTTGCACATTCTGATTAGGAATGCAAATTCTGCAGCCACTGTCAAAAATAACTTGACAGTTTCTCAAATAATTAAAAAGAAAACAGCTGTATAATTCAACAACTTTATTTCTGGTCAGGTAGCACCACCCCTTCCCTGCCAGATTGAAAACAGCATCTGAAAGATTTACTAATACACTTGCAGTATTAATAGCATCATTCTCAATAGCTAAATGGTAAAAGTTACACAATGTGTATTGACATTGGAATGCACAGATGTAAAGCTATGTATCCATGTAAAGGTACCCCGTTCAGACCTTAAACGAAAGGACACTGTGACACATTTTACAGCATGGAATGTCGTTGAAAACATTACAGTTGAAATAATCTAAACACAGAAAGATGAATCTTATATGATTGTATGTGATGTAACAATAACAGTTAAATTTATACATACATTAAGAAGAATGATGATATCCAGGAGCTGTGAAGAGGAAATGAGGAGTTGTTTAATAGATACATCTTCACTCTGAGAATATGGAAGGTTTAGAGATGACTGGTGTAGATAACTGAAGTAAAATATGAATGTCTTAAATACCATTGAACTGCATATTTAAATTATTTTAAATGATAAGCATTATGTCAGTTGTAACAACCACAAATTTTTGGAATATATGTATTAACTCTTCAAGTGTAAGTTTACAATGTTCAGAATTGGTTTTAGAAAAAGAATGTGTTTTTGGCTGGTCAGATGGTGAATGTTATGAACACAAGTATACATACACCTAAAAGAAAAGGAATAGAGAAATGTATTGAAAATCGAAACTGATGTGCACACTTCACAAAAACATCAATTCATCAGGTAGATATAAAGTCCTAATTCTATATACACAGAATAGCAAAGCTGAGGCAAACACACTGTCTCAGAACAAGATGAGAAGGCAATAGAGGAAGATATCCAAGCACTGACCTAGAAGAGTCTCCACATGGGCCCACACACTCAGGTACATAAATATATATGTAAGTAAAATATTTTTAATTCAAATGTGTTTTAAAACACATTAAAACTGATATCAATGTGAAAGGAAAATATTAATTATCAAGATAAAGCAATGATGTAAAATGTAATAACGAACATGTGGAAGTAACTTTCCAGGTGACCTGTCATGCAGTAGGATGAATATCTTAGTAGCTAATATTGAGCTGGAGTTACCTCCTCATCCACCCTCCTGAGATTATAGAATGCCACAGCATATCCAAATCAAAGACTGATCAACAAAATCATTCAGCACCTAATGGGAGATATGATCTATGTTTTCAATTGGAATAACACAAGAAATATCATGAGAAAATTTACTGTGGTTGGTGCAGAGGCTTTATCACACCTTCTTTTGAGAGTAGTGAAAATGGAAACTTAAGGAGATTATACATTATTTTGTTACTGTGAATTGAGCTTATATCCCAAAAGATTTGATGTGAGTGTGAGCATGTGTGTTCATATTCATGTGCCTATATGTGTTTATATTGGATTGATTGATGGAAAGATGTCAGAAGACAAGAAATGGATATAAATTTCCTCAGTGTGAATACAGAAAAGGAGAACTTGATTGCATAATAACAGCTGTACAGGACAAAGGTAGGAAAGAGCACAGCACTGTTCTCAGTCAAAGACAAATGTCCATGATCTTGAACTTTCCCCAAAAGACAGAAGGCTTGAGCATCTGTGTGTCTGCCAGCTGCCATTGCAGTGACCCCACAGGTGCCCCTGTGTGAAATCAGTACAAATGATTTGGGAATAGATGTGTGAAGGACATTAATGTACATAACATGAATAACCCATAGAGCTTTCATCAATGTCAATACAAGAATATACATGTCAGAGTTTTAAATAACTTACATAACCACAGAAATAGTCTATGTTTAGAACCTAATTCAAAAATGCAAATAAATTCCCAATATTTTCTGTATGTATACTCATATAAAGAATTTTATGTAGTAGTATCAGCCTGTGACTTCATTTTCCCTTTCCGATTAATCATACACATTTTTATCAGTTTTCATATTTTCTGTGTCACCTGGGTAAGTGTGATAGTGATTTGGAGATGTAGTGCCATTTGTCTTAACAATCATCCCTTAGGGATGACTTTCTCTGCTTGTCGGACCTCTTCTCTAAGTATTCGTATGATTGCCATCAAATATTATTCTAGGTTACATTTATTTAGTTGGTTACAAATTAAAGAAATATATATGCTTGCTATTTTTTGTGAGAATCTTGTCTCCTTTTATATCATTTCAGTGCAATTAATTGTTAATTGTTAAGGGGCAGTTAATGTAAGCCACATAACAAGAAGCAACTATTCTTGTTTTGAGGACTTTTTTCCCCTCACAACCCTCTTCTTATGGTCTTAAATACTGCTTTAAGTACAATGTTTTTCTGTGGAACTTGTGAGTGTATTCCCTGGGAAATAAAAAAGAAAAATAAGAAAAGTGAAGAGAGATGGAAGGAACGAGGGAGTGAGGGGATGCCTAATTTGCCATATGCTAGTAGTTGTACCTGCCAATCGCTTCATTTTTAAGTAAACTCTTCGGAAAGAGGATTTTCTCCCCCACTTTGCCATAAATATTTCCTACACAAGAGCACATTGACTACATTGTCAGAGAAGATCAAAGGTGTTCACAGAGAGGAATCCGAAAGAAGTCACACTTTTGCTAAAATTTGGTACATATGGAGTTTGTTCTCACAACTCTACGAAAGACACTGTGAACGTGTAAATAAACTGTATGAAGTCTGTGTTTTATTTTGGTCTTCTAATTATAGAGAAGAGGTGCCTTTAATTTGGGGTTCAGAGGCCACATGTCTCTTTCTATAAAGAAGAGTGACTCATTAGAAACAGCATTGTTCTGAGCTCTGGTTCAGTAAGTTAGGCACCATTTTCTCTGGGAAGGAAGATTTGACTCAAATTGTTATGGAGTTCCTGCAAAGGAAGTGAAAGATAGCTATTATTAATAGTAGCCAGGAACAGAATGTATATTAAACGTGGTACCCAACAAGAGGAATTTTATTCTCATATATAAAAAAAAACCTATGCTCTAAAAGTGTCTATTTTCCATGCTCAACATCAAGAAGGCTTCAAATCAGAGGAACTCTGATAGAGAATTCACTTTAAAAAGTAATCTTTCTTTTTAAAAAATTATTTATTTTAAACTTATAATAAAAATAAAAAATGTAAATAATTTTAAAAATCACACACCTCAACTAACCAGATTAAGCTGATCCCTAAGACAATACAACTCAATGAAATGGCCATACACTCTGAGTAACCTGTTCAGAATGGAGCTGGGGAGTTTCACATTGGATTTTCATCTTTCACTATCAAATTTAGAGTATATGTTTTCACACTTATCTATATTATTCTACAAGAAAAGTAGAATCAAGAGCAAGAGCATCTGAGAATCAGGAGATGAGGAAGGACTGAGCACATGGTAGTAAAAAAATCATGAAAGAGCAAATAAAGCTGTTTTTCTAGTTCTCTGTCATAGGTTTTTCTGTTTGTTGGATGAATTAATCTTTGCTTTTTAATGGGGGCCTGAAAGTTGGCCACACAATACCTACATGCCCAGCACACTCATCATTCACAGAAAGTTGCTACTTGTATAGAAATGGTCCATGTTTTAAAAAATACTATTTATCTTTATTTTTCTTTTGTAAATAAGGTGAGTTTTGAGACGTATTTGTTCTAAAACTCATTTATACACATTGCATATAGCCTTCTTTTAAAAAAATTATGAGTGTGTTCCAATTATCAATTTCTATGCATAACTTTCCTCTTTGGCTCCCCATTTTTGTCTGAAACTAAATACAAAAAAAAAATAAAACAATTAAAACTATTGCTGTTATTAATAAATCCCAATATTTCATTTATAGAACAGATTTAATCCCTGAGATTGTCTATTTGAGTCCTTAATAATAAATGCCAACAGCTTATCACCGATTTATGTCACTTATGTGGAAAAAAATGAGTAGGAGAGAGAAAGCAGAGTATTTCCTAACTGGTTAGATGGAGCTTAGAGAGCTCGTACATTAGCACCCACCAATGCTACAAGGATTGTGACATGGAAAGACCCCAACAGGGAAAATGAGTGCTGGGAGTGGAGAGAGGGCACTGTTGAGCTACATGCTCTAGTGCTCCTATGAGGACACTTGTCACATCAAGAGAACCTGGAGAGGTGGCTGCAGGAAAAAGCATATCTCTCACATTTCTTGTGCCAGCAATCCTTCAGGATCCCTGGAATTTGCAGGAGCAGAATAGATGTTGGTCAGACAGCTGAGCAGACAGAGCTCTTTATGTGTATCCCCACCCTCCCACTCTAGTTATATGAATACTTCACAAGGGTTAGAAGTCTTAAGATTACGACCAATCTAGTAAATTCATTGGAACATAAATTATGGGATACTGGCACATATAGAAAATTAGGTAGCTGGTTGGATTTCGGGCATACCTACTTATTTTTTCCTTATATAAGTTTAGAATGATTTGAGCAACAAGAGAAATGTTAGTTTTATTGTCGACAAATATCACAGGAAATCTGTGTCAATTAATGACGAGTCTACAAGCTTTAATAATTAACCAAGTGGAAGGCAGCATAGGGAAACTCTCCTCTAATGGTGGCTGCTCACAGCCTTTTTCCTCTACAAACAAGATGCTTGAGCCTAAGTGATTAAAATCACAACATTTGGGGCCTTAACATATCCATCTACTGTGCTAGATTTTTTTTTAAAAACACAATAAGACAGTAACCAACAACTAATTGGGCAAGTTATGTGACACTCCAGAAAGTTCTCTCAAATTAGTTGAAAATATTTGATAGTAACTTGTATAGAAAAAGTGACTATATGCCAGTGGTGTTTTTTAAAATATTTATTTTCATATTTATGCATGCACCATATGCATGCAGTGCTCAGAAGCCAGAAAAAGCCAGTGAGTCTCCTGAGACTGGATTTAAAGATGATTGTGAGCTGCTATATTGGTGCTGAGAATCAAACTTGGGGCTTCTGGAAGAACAGCCAGTGTATTTAATCATGTCAAGCCCAAGCACTGAATTTTAAATGCCTGTAATAAATATATATATATATATATATATAAATATATAAAATGTATTATATATAAACAATATGTATATATCATATAGATATATATGTTAAATATATAATACTATTTATGTCATAATTTATAACAATGATTCTATACTAAGACTTGTTATCTCCCAAGTTACTACAAATTTATTACAATAAAATTGTCACCTTTGTAGGAAAAGACTTTGGCCAAGTGGAAGAGGCAGAGTAAAAATTATGTCAAATTATGAAGTCACTGGTAAGGAAGAATTCTGAAGTGGAAAACAAAAATGTCCAGTTCCAAAGTAAACTATTCAGGATAGAAAACCCATTGTGAGTTTCACTGGTATAGACTTGAGTGCCATGATTTCAGAGTCAGATTATGTTTCTATATCTGAAGACCTTGTATTTATTCACAACTTCTAGCCAATCATTTTTTCCCAATGAAAACATCACACAACCTACTATCACTGTAACTACATTTTATCATTTCTAAGGAAAAATAAATTTATCTGATATTATATCAAATATAAGATTCATCACATACATAGAGTAAATTTTTTCTCTTTTGTCAATTAAAATTATAAATCAGTCATGGACTGCTTGAAAAGTTAAACATTTAAAGTTTTACAAGGAAAGGCATTTTCCTGAAACTACATAACCTTCTTATAACTTCTGGGAATAATTCCTATTAGTGTTAAGTTCAGAAATTATTGTTTTTCAAGCCTCTTTGCTTTCCATGTATAGTACCTGCTGAAAGACCATTGCTTCTCCTTACATTGTTGAGGATCATCCTTGCTAGCCTTTGAAACACAATGTAATTGAGGGCTTCTTTTCCTTGTCCTTACTTGGCTCCGAGAATTGTAGGTGCAATATGCCATTTGTATCACCTTGTAAAAGTGTATAGTAGTTTGAATAAAAAATAGTCATGTTTGTAGTTACAATGAGGTTCAAAAACAAAAGGACATGTGAGTCGTCAGAATGGCTTGGCTCTACTCTCAGGTTTATGGTCAAGTAAAAACTTTAGTGCAAATATCATGTGAATTTGAAGAGGTAATCAAAGTCCTCTGTATCCATAGAGTTCTCTTTAATTATCCTTTTAGGATATTAGTTCTGTGAATTCTATCTTACCCAGCCACAACAGCTGTGTATGGCAACTTCCTGGAAGAAAAAGTTTATTGTTTAACACATATACAAGCATATGTATATGCAACTATGTGCAAGAGTTTGTAAGTATGGAGGTGTAGACAGATATATGTGTACCCTAATATTACAACTTCTCCTATAGAATCATCTCTGATACATAAAAGTACTAGGAATCATATTTACTGTTATTGTGGGGTTGTGGCTAGTCTTGGTTGTCAACTTGACTACATAAGGAGCTAAATAAAACCCAGGCAGCTGGATATAGCTTTGAAAGATTTGTCTTAGTTGGATCATTTAGCATTAGAAGGCCTACCCTAAATTTAGATTTTTTTTAAGGTGGTAATATCCACCTTAAATATGGGCCACATCTTCTGGATTCATCCTACAGAAAGGACATAGAAGAAGGAAATGCTTGTTCTTTGCTAGCCTGCCCTCCATCTTGCTGGCAAGTTCATTATTCACTGCTATTAGAGCCTTGTAGACTGAACAGCTACTGAATTCTTGGAGTTTTCATTGGGAAACACCCATTGTTGGAATTGCTAGAACATAACCTGTAAGCTACTGTAATAAAGCATACATGATTTATTTTATGAACTTCAAACTTCAGTGCTGTTGTTATATGAATCTGAAGTTGTAATCCAAGTTCCCAATCAGATGCACTAAGGGTTTAACTTTGGACAAAGTTGTGATGCTAAATCTTCTTTCAACATCTATTCTAAATCCAACTGAGGTCTCTATATAACTTCAAGTTTCTAGGCTCAGGCCAGTTAGATGGCTCAACAAATAAGGTACTTACCACCAAGCATGATGACCTGAGATTTTAGAATCCATATGGAAACGAAAAGACTCTAATAAGTGGTCCTCTGACCTTCATAAGTTCTCTGTGACAACTACAAAACAAATATATAAAAGAAAAATTTAAATAATTGATATATTTTTCAGGGGAATGTGGGTATATATTTGTTTGCTTTAAACTCAAGCTAATATTCTATTTCCATAGAACTTCTTCAAAACTCTAAAAGAACTTTAAGGAAGTCAGTAGGAGACTACTCTTTTAACCCAGAATTTGATGCTGAAGATCTAGTTTTGTGTAACAGAATGAGCTGAGAGACCAATGCAGATGGCCAAACATCTGATTTGCTGAGATAAAAGATAAATAACTAAGCCACACTCCAGACTAAAATAAGGCAACTGCATTTGGATTTATACCATAAAACTTTCTAAGTTGTCACAGTCAATGGAAGTTATTTATTATTTTTGATGATTTCAAAGTAACTCCTGCTAATTTAAAACTCAGAACATAATTGTGAAACATCAACAGTGAAAAACAAAATCATATAACATTTCATCATCCATAACATTAGCAAAATTGCAAAATATAATAATGATATATTTGTTGGTGTTGTAGAAACATGAGCATTTTCATCGACAATGAGTAAAATGAAATCACAACAGTCAATTTAGAAGACAATATAACATTGCATGAAACTTCTAGCAATATATATTATTCCATATAGATTATCTTTTGGATATATATTCTAGGAAATATTGAACTGTGTATGGAACTAGAAAGAGACAATGATGATTATTAGAACATTATATAGTCTCACAAAGTGAAAAAGGGGTATGTACAATAA
This sequence comes from Peromyscus attwateri, assembly GCA_902168425.1. Lineage (NCBI taxonomy): Eukaryota > Metazoa > Chordata > Mammalia > Rodentia > Cricetidae > Peromyscus > Peromyscus attwateri. The sequence goes on from CABHPP010107002.1 coordinate 17,235, forward strand.
TATGACCCTGAGATTTCCAATAGAGACTAGAAACCTAAAAGTATAATGTGTGAAATACAATTTCTATCATTTGTAAGGATCTAAAAGTTCCTTCTGAACCTCCAAAGATTAATTCTTCAGATAGCTTCTTAGTCTTCAATTTTTATTTTCTTTATATTTGTGTTGCCATTTATGAAGGGAAAGGAAATAGTAATGACTGGACGGAAACAAAATATGGGTGGAATTATGCTATGCTGTCTCATGAAATAACCTTCTTTTCCTCCAATATGTCCTGTACACCACCTTACACAAACACACAAACATGATTTCAGTAAGTAGACTAAGGCTTCTTTTTAGTGAGATTTGGACATTTATACAGGTACTTTGCAGTAGATGTATCTTTACATTTGTATTAAGATGGTTTTGTGAGGCCGTAGTTGCCTAGCTTGATTGCAGACAAAAAGGTAATATCACAAGTTCTTCTATCCCATGATGAAAAAATAAAAATAAAAAACAAGCTCCATAGCTCTTAAGGGTTCAAAGAGTTTTAACCTGCTCAGCTAGTTGCAGAATACACAGAACCTAGAGAGAAATGGGAGGCAGTAAGAGCAAAGGATAAAAACTACCGTGTTTCCATATTGGAATATTTCTACTCTGAGCCCAACAAATGTCAGCTAGTGGTGGTCCACTTACAGATTAGAACCAAGGCTATTATATCTGCAACACTAAGCAAACAATGAAAAGGAAATTGCTTGTTTTTAAGTACAACTAATAGAGCAATCTGTCTCACTATTAGGACATTAATAACATGTAGGGCTAATTCTAGGAAACAATTTAGTCCAAGGGATGGTTAGCTTCATTATTATTTTTTCATGAACAAAAATGAGTGGCAATTTGTAATTTTCACTGCAAAGTGGGATATGAAAGAAGAGAGAAAATAAGAAAGGCTCTTTTTAAATGACCAAAGTCCTCACCAACAATCTTAGTCTTTGTAACAATTCCCAATGCATAAATACTAACAAATGTAATATAAAATCAATGAGTTAATATTAGATGAACACTGAAAACAAATCTACATAATTTTTCATCCTGTTCCAAAAATTGGCTTACTACATTTACATCACATTAATTTGAATGAATTTACTGTTCAACTTTATGGCACTCAATAACTATGTAAGAATTAAATTCCCACAATTAACATGAATCTGAAATAAATTAATGAATAGAGCTAAAATGCATTTTTCATTAAGAAAATACACTTTTAACAAAAGATGAATAGCAAACATCCAGTTGTAAAAACATTAGGGCAAAACAATCATTGCACAACATCAGAGCATCATGAAGAAGAGAAATCTTCAGAGCCAAAGGCATGCACGTTTATGCTAAGTTTATTTCTTCTGATAAACACTTTAATTGCACTCATTGAAAAAGCAAGAGTAGAGAATTTATTACTTTTCTGTAAAGAGAATAAACATAAATCCTTTCTTGTAAAAAGCTGACCTTTGACTTACTTTAAAATACGCTCTGAAAAATGTTACTCAATATCAAATAAATATTGTTTTGGATAAGTTAGGGAATCCATAATTTATATTAACTGGTTCCATTTTTGAATGTCAGGTGGCTCTTAACTGATTACAAACTTACTGTTCAGAAAGAATGCTTGGGTGAGAAATGCGACACGTGTTGCTTTTCTCTATCAGTTTAGGGAAAGGTCAACAATTTCTTGCAGGTACTAGTTGTACTCCTCACCTCTGAAATACACCATACTGGAACGCTTATAGACCCATTTCATCAAAGGCTAACAAGGCAGCCTGGGCTAGCTAACTCTAGTTTATTTCCTTGAAAGTAACATCATGAATAAAACCCTTGCTTTGCTTTCCACAACTATTAGTAACAAAAAAAAGCACTTGCTATACAGTTAAATACTGCTTCTCATCACAAGGACTTTCTTTAGAAGATGTCTATTGACAAGAAAAAACAAAGACAAAACCATAATGCATGTTGTCAATAAGGTCAGAACATAGAGTCCTAAAAGCCAAAGTGGTCCCAATGACCATGCAAATTTTTGTAGCTTAAATACACAGTGCTTTTTATTTACAGACTTTTAATAATATAAAAAAATTAAAACTCAGGATCAGATTCTATCCCTGGCACATGATGGGGGCTTTTTGGAGCCCACTACCTATGATGGGACACCTTGTGCAGCCTTGAGGCAGGGGGAGGGGCTTGGACTTGCCTCTACTGGATGTGCCTTCCCATGGGAAGCCTTGTCTTCTTGTCGGGGGGAGTCAGGGTGGGTTTTGAGGGAAAATGGAAGAGGGAAGAAGGGGATCTTTGATTAGTGTGTAGAATGAATGAAAATTTTTTCTTAATAAAAAAATTAAAACCACATTGATTAATAAAAAACAGGAGATAAATCAAGAATGTAGCACAAGCACAGGCTTCTACTAAGTTCATGGGGACTACCTCATCTTCATCGTGGAAGCCAGAGAGGTAAGCTAGCTCATAAGTATGAGACAAAGCACATGGAGAAGGTTTGCACAACAACCAATTCTCACAGTAACTAATCCATCCTCATGAAAGCAAGAACACATTTCCTGGAAAAGAAATGACTTCTCGGTGGCATACTTAACAAAATCATGGGCACCTCCCAATACTGTCATATGGAGTGCTAAGATTCAATATGAGTCTCCGAGGGAACAAGTTATGTTCCAACTGTATTGGAGGAAACTTATAAAAATGGTGAAAATATATGCATAGGCTCTCATTATTTCTACAAAGCACTTCCAGCTATTTGTGGTCTTTCTAGCAATCAGACTAGAAAATAAAATAGTCTGAACATTGAAAAAATGAGCCTCTATCACGTTCTCTCTCACAGCCTCCCCAATTAGTTTAGGAATAGCAACATGGCCTGTTGACCAGACATGATCAAATGTCCCAGTGAAGCCATCCACAGGTTGTTGCAGCATCCAGTATGTGTGAAGAAGCATTCTCTACAATCCACAAAGTTATTAAGCTGCAGTGGAAAATTTTGTTTTGCTGCCAAAGACAGAACTAAACAAAACATGTTCAACAGATTCTCCTAAGCTAGGCAGTAGTGCGATTTAACAATTTACTGATGAATCAAATAGAAGTATGGAGTTAAATGCTAGCCCCTTTAAAGACATGAAGCAGGCAACAAGCCCAACACCCTTCAACCTCCAGAAGTAAGCAGCGAATTGTCAGGTGCTCAAATACTGAACGTTCTGCTTACACTTGGTAGAAAAGAGAAGTCAGACACTCAGAACCTGTGAAAACTGTTTTGCATTATTTTGGGATCAGTATGTCTCCATGTTGGAAGTAGTGAAATACTCATATTTTTAACTTTTTCAAAAGTAGACTATATTCATATTTGTATTTTAGGCATTGTATTTCTGTGTATGCAAGAATAAGATCATAGACAATTTTAGTACATTGCAGAGAAAATAAGATGATTTGCCCAAGAATGCAAAAAAAAAAAAAAAAAGATTTTTTTCTAGTTTCTCATTCCACTTAGTGACAGTTTCGCCTTAGTGGACTTAAAAGAATGTATTTATTAGTTACTATACAAAATTGTATTTGTGGACCTGATCATTTCTCCTACCATTGTTTTGGATAATAATCTTGAGTGAACAAACAAAAGAACTATATATTCTTTAAACACTAGGACCAAATATCATTTAATTATAGTCTTTCTGTACCCAGCATGATACCAAGGAAATATGTAAATACTACCTGACTGAAAAGTTACATTGAATTTTTATAATCTTGTGAAAAAAATGAGCCTTTGCCAGGGCTGTTCTGCACCCTGAATGACATTCCAGGTGACCTTTTGATAGTGTTGTTTCGTGATGCCTAGAACATCCCATTCTAAAACTAGCCAAAGCACATAAACATGCAGGGTCCTAGCTGTTCCATTCCCCCATCTTAATGCATTAGCTTCTTCAGCAACCATTTCTAAGGTTTGTGCTTTCCAATCATTTCCTACATTTCCCCTTTTTCACTGTCAAGCTTCAATGTGATTCCTCCAATAGACTCCCTTCCTTCCTTCCTCCCTCCCTCCCTCCCTTCCTTCCTTCCTTCCTTCCTTCCTCCCTTCCTTCCTTCCTCCCTCCCTTCCTCCCTTCCTTCCTTCCTTCCTTCCTTCCTCCCTCCCTCCCTCCCTCCCTCCCTCCCTCCCTTCCTTCCTCCCTCCCTCCCTTCCTTCCTTCCTCCCTTCCTTCCTTTCTTGCTTCCCTCCCTCCTTCTTCCCTCTCTTCCGCCATCTTTTCCTCTTTTCCCTGCTCCCTTCCTCTTTTTCCTTGCACCTCTCTCACCATCCCTTCCCCATCCTTTCTTTCTCATCTTTCTATGCCAAAAAATAGTCTCCAAATCTACATGTGGTTATGAAAAATAAAACACTTTATAGTTTCACGCTATAAAAATTCCTCAACTGGGCTGTGCAGTCAATTTTTGTAGTTCCTACAAGGCATCCAATAGTGCCCTCTAATGCCAGTTTGTAAAACAATTGTACCTCACTTCTACTTTATTTAGTGTACTAAATTTCTGTCGTTTAAAAATCCAATATCAAAGAATAAAGCAAAATACTCCAACTTGTAAGGACAAATTTTATAAAACAACTTTTCAGATTTTTCGTTTAATTAAAATGTGATTACAACATTTCAAGTCACCCTGATTATATTGTTTGATTTATGCTACTTCTGTTGCTGGACACAATCATTGTCTAAGGCACCCTCTACAGGTGCTCAACAATAAATAATGAATCAAAACCAGCATTTTTAATGACCAATAATGGTAATTCCTATGTAAAATGTGCATATTATCACCATAACCAGGTGAATTTTCAGAGTTTTCAAACATTTTCATAAACCTTGGTTTGCCGATCATATTTTAAGTATATAGTTATTAACTTCTTGTTTTCATTAATCAAAATTTGTAACATATATTAATTCTGTTTTCATGAATAATTAATAGGCTTTGATATTTTAAGTAATAGTTTTTTCAAATATGAGGAATATTGCAAAATTTTTTGTTTTGAAAAGTTTGAATTTTTTTGTCTGTCTATGTCTATGTGTATACATACAAGTATGTGATACACACAGAGACCAGAGAGGGAGTTGGGTCATTTGGAGTTGCAGTTACAGGTGTGTTTGTGAGCCATTCCATGTAGATGCTGGAAACTGAAGTTCCTTGATAGAAAAGTAAGTACCTTTAACCTCTGAGCCATCTCTCCAGCTTTGCAAAACGTTCTACAGTTGTCACTGTAAAATGACAAATCTTTTCACCCAAATTTAAAAGGATGCATTTCTACTGAGTAAATAGTTGGTGATGTCAGTATTTTGTCATGAACACAAGTCACAGTCATAGAAGTTGAATATGTGAACTGCATAGTGACAGGAAGAAATACAGAGGTAAAAAAATATTTTTTTTTTATCTGAGCCTCAGTGCTGAGAAGCAACGGAGATAAAAAAAAAAAGGGCAGTGCTGTGTATGTTGGAGGATTGAGTCTATTAAATAATCTATCAAAGGTGAAGAGAGACAATGTTAGAAGAAAGAGAGGTCAATCTCTCAATTAATGAATAGCGAGAACAGCGACAAGAAAAGTCCTGGAAGGAAAGATGGAAATGTCAAAAGGGAGACAAAATTTTAAGAAAAATGAATTTACTCCAGGTGTATGAAATGTAACACAGCTTAGAAAGAAAATGTAAACACTTGTTCACCTTGACACATCTCAAGCTACTTGTAAACTTGTGGAAAGAGACCTTGGTGTCATCATACAGAACAATGAAAGTGCGTCTTTCTATCCTTCACATTCCACATCCCATCACCAGCTAAAGACTGTGTTGTCACCCTCGTTTTCCCCTGCTGTGACCTTGCTGCTTCACAGTCTGCCCCACAAGCATGGGCTGCAAGGGCTTTGCTCTGGCAAATGCTCCACATGTGTGGGTCATCTTTCTTGACCTCCTGTTTCTCTATCACTTCACCTGCTCCCTCTTCCAGGGAGTTCTCTGAAGCTTGTCTTTTAGTGACAAGCTACCTTCTTATAGACCCTTTCCTGCTCACTCATCATCTCCAAAATCAATTATTTCAGCACTAGGCTCTAAATAAGTGAACACTGCCTCTCTATTAGTTCTTTTGGCCCATATTTTGAAAAAATTTCCATTTCTCCTGGTGGAGAAGGCAGGCAGGAAGAATAGCTCCTTCTGGGGCAGTGAGCTTGTGAAGCAGTGAGAATTTGAGACAGTGGGGCTTCACATAAGAGAAGAACAAGAAAGAACTGCAAGCTGGAACCAGGATCAGATACAATCTGCAAGGCACATGTCCCCCAAGAACCATGACTTACTTCTATCAGCCAGGACTGATCTTTAAGGGCTCTGCAGCATGAAAACATAAGAATCATGAAACTAAAATATGATTCTCTATGAGAACTTTCCAGAATCAAACCATAGTGTCCCCACAGGCTTCTTAATTTACTCAGAAAAAATCCACTCCTGCGTCTGCTTGACCTGCTTCTCCCATCCCTTCCTATGAGAGCCACATAGTCCTTTTCCTGAAGTTTCCTCACTGCCACCCTTCATTCTGGCTGCCCTAGTGTTCCTCCCTGCCATCTGAACCCATCCACAGGAGCAGGGACGGTGCTTTACTGAGAATTACAATAACATTAGGTAGAGTTTTCCTGAGTAAAAGAACAGATAGAATGAGTATCCATTTCAAAGAGGGTTTACTAGATTGACTTGTGTGATAATGGCAGAGTAGTTAAACAATGGCTGTTGTGTACTAGAGAGGCTAAGTATACTGTAGCCTTCAGCCCAACAGTATAGATGCCTTAGCAGTCACAGTCAGGCACTCAAGGGATGGAAGAGTATTGGACAGCTGCTGGACTTCAGTCTACCTCGGAAAACTAAAGAAGTTTGGTTCTGATGGCAGAAATAGTAGTACAACCAGCAGCACCTCCATCACTACCACAACCAACATTACCTGCAGCAGGAACAGCAGCAACAACAGCAAAGTAGATGCACTCACAGAATAAAAGCAACCCTGATTTTCCCTAAGACCTTCCATCTACCCCTGCCATCATTGGAAGGCACTGTCCACTATGGAGGAAGGGTCTTTCACTTCTGCTAATCATACCTGGAATTGCTTTCACAGAGCTCTGTCTTTTAGTTTACTTCAAATGCCATTAAGTTGACAACCAAAAATAACAAAGATTCACAGTAACCAACCATCATTTTAAAGGAAACTATCTACCCTGTTGGCCTGCCTATACTTTGTTTGCTATTAACACACTACAATTCCAAATACATGACTCCCAATTATTCATAGGCCTTGTTTGTTTAGTTTTAGTTTCAGAGTAGAGTCTCCTGGGTAAGAAAAAAAGATTATTTATAAACCAATTTCCTCCATAAATGAATTTCACTGGTGCATGGTAAATACCAATTATGCAAAAGACAGATTTTACCCAACCTATCCTGTGGAAAAACAGCTGAAACCCAAATGTAACAAAGGCATTCCTTAACTATTCACAAGCCTGTTAGTCTCCAGCTTTTACAAGTCAGAGAGATTAGACTAATGTTCTGTTATATATCCTTTCAGTTCTGGAGGGTAAGGACTCACTGTGAGTTTTCCCAAGTCTTGGAAAATGAGAAACAATATCTAACAAAAAGAACCGTTCAGATTGTAAACCACTGAATTGCTAATAACAAGAAAATCACTTCTACAAGTCAAGCCTAGAATGCATATATATAGAACAGTTCTGTGTTTAAGGAGGCAGGAGGCCTAAACTGGATAGAATTCAACCTGACATTCCAAGCTGAATGAATTTAAAGCTTTATACTTCAAGGAAGAATATTCAAGGATTTACAAATCAGTAAAAGGCAATCACCCCAAATCCTAACAATACTAATTAAATCATCTTAATTTCAGAAAGGATTTATTATCTTCCATAGTACCTGTCCTATAGTTTGTATTCAAATTTCACAATTTACACATGATCATCATTAGGCTACAAAATCTATGTAGATGATCATCAAATACTTGGCTATTTTATTTATTGTATATATTCATGATTGACACTGTGATGAGCATCAATCTAAAATTATTGATAATTAAATGAGTCTTGATCACATCAATAGTCCTTAGTGAATATAATTAATTTCCAAAATGGAATGCATGGTTATTTAAATTTATAAGATCAAAGCAAGGTTGATAAATGTTTTATTCTGTAATCTTGGCAAATCTACTTTATTAATAACTCAGAAATGCATGGTTCCTTCAATTAGTTAGATTTTTCTTACAGAGATTATATTGCTAAGAGAGCTCCTGGTGCCCCAAGCTCTAACCTCTATTACATCATGCACCATGAGGAATCATCTCCATGCCCCTAGGGAACCCCATTCTGGATGCTCTGCAGAGTGTGTGAAACTGGCACTTTCATCTCAATCAGCCAAACTCAATACAAGTACCTGTTTGCATCCAGGAAGTAGGTAGAGTACTGTACAGATAAGTAATCCCACATATCTTACAGCAGGAGAGAGAAAGGGCTTGCCTCTCCACCGAACACATCATCTCTGGCCTGCAGAGCTCTGGCTCTTTAAGAAGTACACCCAGAGGACCAGAGTGATGCTACAGATTCACAACCTGGCACAAAGTTTATCTTTTGGGGTAAACAGAGAAATCCAACTGTTTCACATGAACATAATGATATAGTGAGAAATAAACTCTGGAGACTAGATAAAAGGTGCGGTGGGATGGTCTGTATATTAAATGTGGTACTCTGATTGGTCAATAAATAAAACACTAGTTGGCCAGTAGCCAGGCAGGAAGTATAGGTGGGACTAACAGAGAGGAGAATTGAGAGAACAGGAAGGTGGAGGGAGACACTAGCAGCCGCCGCCATGACAAGCAGCATGTGAAGATGCCGGTAAGCCACGAGCCACATGGCAAGGTATAGATTTATAGAAACGGATTAATTTAAGATGTAAGAACTAGATAGCTAGAAGCCTGAGCCATTAGGCCAAACAGTTTAAATAATATAAGCGTCTGTGTGTTTATTTTATAAGTGGGCTATCGAACTGCCTGGGCTTGGCGGGACTTGGAGAGAAAACTCTCCAGCTACAAAAAGGACAGAATTCATGTCAGATGGACAATCATCTGATTTCTCAGTTTGCTTCAGTGTGGGTGAAGTGTCTGTATAATACTATAGAAAATTAGTTACTAAACATTCATGTGAAAAAAGTAGCTTACAGATTTAAAATAGTTATTTAGTGTGTTTTTAGTTTTAAAAAAGTATTCCCAGTATTAAAAACTACCTAAATATAGAGGTTAACATTTCTGTTTTTATTATTTTAGTATTCTTATGATAAAGAAACAGTTTCAGCCAGGTGGTGGTGGCACACACCTTTAATCTCAGCACTTGGGAGGCAGAGGCAGGCAAATCTGTATGAGTTTATGGCCAGCCTGGTCTACAGAGCAAGATCCAGGACAGGCACCAAAACTACACAGAGAAACCCTGTCTCAAAAACAAAAAACAAAAAACAAAAAAGAAAGAAAGAAACATAGTTTCAATATTTTTCACAGTTTAAGCAAATACATCAGTCAATGACCAGTGACTTGAGTAATTTTTTTGTGTGAAATCTGCTGTCATTCTCATTTCTGGCCCTCTCTGTAATTGTTCTTTTGGTTGTTTTTAAGATTTTCATCCTATCACACATTCTGTGCCATTTGCTGTTTTATTTTGAAGTTTCTTGAGAGAATTCTGGAGATTTTCTTGTGCTTGTCATTTGGGCTTCTTATGGTTTGAGTTTGTGATTTTCATTTTATTTGGTTTGATTTTGATTCTTATTTCTTCAGGTATTTTCCTGAACTCTCCACCTTATTCTGGTAGGACAAGATAGAGCTAACACATTTATGTCATAAAATGAAAAATGTGCTTCTGCACAGTTCTAATAAACAATATTTAATGCAAGATTACTAAAACATGTAGTATCTTAGGAGATATAAACAACATGTATCTTAAAAAGCATATTACTATAAATGAAATGGAACATTAACCAGTTTGTCAAAAGATAAATTTCTTAAATAGTTACGAATGTAACAACAAATCTTCAAAATACATGAAACAAACTAAAATTTGTATCTAAAGAATAAATGGGCAAATCCAAAATTAAAACTAGAAATGTGATGCTCTACCCTAATAATTTATAAAGTACTTGACTGAAATTTGATAAATTATAAAATGATCACTATACCAAACTGGTATTTATAAAAATAATTAATCTTTCCACTGTAGAAAAAACATTGTACACAAGTATCTATTGAATGTTCATCAACAAAAGCTATATTTTAGAAAATAAGGCAAATCTCAGTAAATTTAAAAGGGTTTAAATTATGTATCTTGAGCATAAGTGAGATTATATATTAATGATAGAATGGCAAGTACAAATTTCTCAAGTATTCTGAAGTTAATTCCTCTGTAAAGAAGAAACCACAAGGCATATTAGAGACTATTCTGAATGGAATTACAATACAATATATTGGGGCTGGAAAGATGGCTCCATTATGATTGTAACATGTGATCATAGCTCCCCCCATTTCCCCGCTTTACTTCACTCACTATTCCCCGCAACATGTTCCTCTGGTAACTTCGTGTTGTTTTAACGCTTGCTATGCTAAGTTTATGTTTTGACACCTTGGTCATGTTTATTCCTTTACAATATTAATTCTGCAAACTCTGCTGGAGCCAGCTTAGCTAGCTCAAGGGTCTCAGAGAAGAAGGTATGTATTCATTACTCTGGGACTGAGACTCAGAACAAGGGGAAGAATTCAGTGGGATTAAACAGTTCTTACTTCTCTCAGGTGAGAATATCCCACCTCTTTGTGAATTCAAAAGATATGTTGTTAGAAAATAAAATAATTCTCAAATAAATGTTTTACTTGTTTAACCTTAAGCTTAGAAGAATTCAGTTATTAAGCTAAACTCAAAGTAAATATAAGGCATGTAATCATGTGCTGCTGTATAAGTACCATGTGCTAACCCATTGTGCCACTGGAGCTCCGAACTGACCTGAGTCCTCTCATCTACCATGCCCTCCCCTCTCACCCATTACCACCTGTGGAGTTGATAGAGCTGGCCCTGGGGTCACAAGAGTGGGAGAGTTAGCTCTGACCCTCACTGACTACAGCACAATAAAGCAGCCTCTGCTTTCCTT
>CABHPP010107003.1:0-20430 GCA_902168425.1 Peromyscus attwateri
ACACACACACACACACACACACACACACACCACAATAAACTCTATATAAAATCCTGCCTTCTGTTCAGTTCTTTGCTATTTCTCACCCAGGCAGAGGTAGCCACCCTTCTGGTTTTTTCCCTCCCAATAAAGCTCTCGTGTGAGGCGTGATTTTATGGTATTCTTTAGCTACCAACTGCTAGGATACCTTTCCATTCAAACTGTAACACTTAAAAGTACAATTCCACCCAAGTTCAGTTTGGGCTTCCTTACAGAGTACAGGTAAAAGGTTACTTGCAAGAGCATAGAAGACCCAAAACAATTATATCAAGTCCTACCCCATCATGTATGACCTCATGGAAGCTGCATCTTGGAGGCCTTTCATCTTGTGATGGTTAACATTACATTTAAATTTTTAGACTTACTATGCTTGAGAGACCAAAAAAACAAGTGATGTCTCTAACATGTAAGCCCCTAGCTTGTACAGGCTGTATCCTAGCAGCCCACTTCCCTTTTTTCCCAGACATTCAAAACTATTCTTAAATTGACTGATCCTGTAAAAATTTGCTGCTCTAGCAAGATAATAGGTTATAACACAAACAGCTATTTCTGCTTTTGTAACCAAACTTGCTAACGCTGCCCATTGTTAAAATGAGACCCTGTCGATATGTAGACAGAATACATATAAACCTGTGGGGTTTGACTTTATAAGCCTTGAACTGACATGACTAGATGTTGCATCTTGGAAGCACTCTTGGTTGTAGTCCTGGTGCCATGAGTGTCGGGCACCAGTGTTGATTAATCCTCTTCTTATTAAAATTTATTCATGGCCATGACGAAGAGATCGTCAAGGGTCAAGTGTTCTTCAGGCAAAGGGTCTCTTCAGGTAACTTCCCCAAGCCCTTTGGTGGTTGGGGCCCTCACTCGGGGTTGTTAGGTTGGAAAGGCTGGTTCTGAGAATGCCTCCCACTCCTAAGTACTGGGATTACAGGAGTCAACTGCTAAACGTGGTACTTTGTTAAAGGGGGTGTGGGGTTTTTTTTCCTAGCTATCAATTTTATTCATTTTTCTTGCGGGGAAACAGGGTCACTCAGTAGGGCCGCCAGCCTGCCTGTGACCTCCAAGTGTGCCGGGTTGACTTAGGAGACGGGGTTTCACTCAGAGTTCTTGTCTCAGCTCTTTCTGTTTCAGTTTTTGTTTTGGTCATGCTGGAATTGAAACAGACAGGTTTTATATACATCCCACCCCAACCACCAGACCCTGTAAAGTTTAAGTACCAGCATAGACCTGATCTCTTAACAAAGTAAAAAAAAAAAAAAAAAAAAAAAATCAAGGGCTGTTTAAGCCATGCCATCTCCCCTTAAGGCAATAGCTTTGTAAATATTGTGGTCCCGGTGACCTCATCCTGAGTAGTGTCAGTGTTTGTTGAGTTCAGTGAATTGAATCACCTCATCTTGCTCAGTGATGGCTCATCAAAACCCTTGTCGTCCTTCCTATTTCTGGTGAGTGGGTGTCGTGGGAAAGGCACAAGCTATTTGAAGTTCGAAACCACAGGTTTAAGAGGGGAGCCACTTTGTAACTGAGAGCAGACTGGAGGCTTTCGGTATTCAGCCTTTCCCACTGAGAGGGCCCAGCAGTGTCCTGAATCAAGTACATGCCTCTTTAAAAACCCCAGACTTGTGGGCCTTGGGAAGACTTTGCATCACAGAAACAAGTTGAGTCATCCCTAACCTCTGTCTGTCCTGCCTCCTGCAGAATGTCAGCATCTCATTAGATGGTGTCTGGCCCTGAGACCATCAGATCGGCCATCCTTCGAAGAAATCCAGAACCATCCATGGATGCAGGATGTTCTTCTACCACAGGCAACCGCTGAGATTCATCTGCGCAGCCTATCACCGGCGCCCAGCAAATAGCAGCCTTTCCGTCAGACTCCGGGGAGGGAGAGCTGTCTCCAGCTTCCAGCAGGACCCTGCTTCGTGCAGGAACAGCAGTGACAACTCATTCCAGACTCCAGGTTCCTGGAGCAGCCTCCCACAGGGGAGAGAGACTCTACTTCACGTTTTCCAGGCCCTCTGCCCGGCTCCCGCATAGACGCTCTCACAGTGCCTAGTTTTACTGGGCTCTGCAGAATCCTAGGGTGGGGGGGGGGGTGGGAGTGGGTCCGAACCCTGCCATGGAACTTTAGTATCCACGGAGACTTCGGGTCACCAAGATGGGCTAGGGTAGGGGGAAAATATGTTGGGGGTGGGATTAAAAAAAACAACAACAGAAAAACAAGTACCATATTTAAGTCCCTGTCACCTCTTCCAACTCCTCTGAGTGCCTTCTGTGGGGACTCCGGCTGTGCTGGGAGAAATACTTGAACTTGCCTCTTACCTGCTGCTTCTCCAAAAATCTGCCTGGGTTTGGTTCCCTCTTTTCCCGTTCCCCCCCCCCCCCCCCCCCCCCACTTCCTATGAAAGGTGCCATGGAAGAGGCTACAGGGCCATTTGCTGAGCCACCTGCCCTTCTTCTGCCTCCTTTAGAACTCCCGAGTGAACTGGTCTTCCTTTTTGGTTTCCACTTAACTGTTTCAAAGCCAAGACCTCACACAGAATGCACAATCAATGCAACAACCAGACAAGCTGTAAATGTGTGTACAGTCGGCATGGTAGCCTGCAAAAGGATTGTAGTTGATACAATTTAAAGAAAAAAAAAATGCCTTTAAGTTATTTGTATGTGTTGGGGTTTTTTTGTTTTGTTTTTGAAAGACGGCACATTCTAGCCTGGAAGTCAATGTTAATGTATTTATTTATTTATTTATTTGGTTGGCCTTCCTATTCCAAGCTTCCATTGGCTGTTGCCTGAGGATTTTATTGTCGTGTTCTGTTTTGTTTTTTTTTTTTCCCCCTGACCTGGGGACCTTTCTTTGGGGGGGTGGGGGAGCTGCAATGCTTGCTGGGGTGAAGGGACATTGGTGGGACAGCTGCTGTAGGTCCTTCTGTGGTGGGGGTCCCTTGCCTGCTTACTGGAGTGGGTCTGGGTTCTGTCTGGGAAGGGGCATTGCTGACTGTACATAATAGGAAGGCAGTTCCGGCATGGTGTGCCTTCCGGGATCCTCTGGGGCTGAGCTTCGTTTGAGCAGCATGTAGCCTGCTGGTTTTATCTGAGTGAAATACTGTACAGGGGAATAAAAGAGATCTTATTTTTTTTTTTTATACATGGCATTTTTTGAATAAAAACCTTTTGTCTTAAATTGTGTTTTCCATTCATTCATACAAAGATGGATACTTGGGTCCTGAGCCAGGTAGAAAAGGCACTTTGAGACTGAATCTTATTTCCTGGTGGGGCGCAGAAGTACGGGCTCTCTGCACGACCCAGTGTTAGATGGAATGCAGGCCTGCGCCGCCTGTGAGGCTACCAGTTCCCTTCCCCCAAGCTTGGGGATCGGCACCCTTCTAAAGCAGGTGCAGCCAGACTAGCAACACCAGGGATGTTGGACAGTTTTCCCTGACGTGGTGTTCTGTAACTGGGGCTGGCATTGAGCCTTATCTTGCTATTATCAGATGCTGGGGTTACAGGGGCTGGAGAGATGGCTCAGGTAATACTGCCTGCTCTTCCAGAGGTCCTGAGTTCAATTCTTAGCGACCATGTGGTGCCTCACAGCCATCTGTAATGAGATCTGGTGCCCTCTTCTGGCCTGCAGGGATATATAGAGGCAGAATGTTGTATACATAAGTAATCTTTAAAAAAAGAAAATGCTGGGATTACAGACAGGACCACAGGCAGCACTTTGGGATTAGTTTTGTTTTTTGAGTCAAGGTTTTACTATGCAGCTTCGGCTGCCCTGGAATTTGCCATGTGTAGACCAGGCAACCCTGGAACTCCTGGATCCTGCTTCTGCCTCCTGAGTGTTGGGATTAAAGGCCTGTGTAACCTTGCCCCCTCCACTGGAATAGATTTTGAAGCCAGAGATTTAGCAGGTTCATTTGAGTCCGGAAGTCCAAGATTAGCATAGGACAGATCTCAGAATATGCTGAGTAGCCGGCATGCTAGAGTAAACTTGTAATCCCAGCATTTGGGAGTTGAAAGTGTGAGAATCAGAATCAGGAGTTGAAGATGAGCCTGGGATACATGAGAACTTGTCTAATCATCTAAAAAGACACTCTGGTAGACAGGGCCAAGTGGATCCCTATGAGTTCAAGGCTAGCCTGGGCTAGAGTTCCAGGACTATATAGGTCCTGTCTCAAAAGGTGGTGGGGACAGAGGTTGGAGATGGAGAGATGACTCGAAGGTTAATAGTTCTTCCAGAGAACATGGTGGCTCCCAACCACCTGTAACTCCAGCTCCGGAGGATCCAATGCCCTCTTCTGGCCTCTGAGCGTACTAAGCACGCGAATAAGCATGAGCACACACAAACAGGTGGACAAAACACCCAAGAAAAAGAAAATACTTGCTCTTGCAGGGGACCTAGGATTGGTTCCCAGCACCCATATGACCTCACAACTGTCTATAATTCCAGTTCCAGGGGATCTGAGACATGCAAATAATGTGTGTGCAGACATACATGTAGACCACCAAGCACTCATACTCTAAAGAGAAAATACATCTTTTAAGAATATGAAGTGCGCCGGGCGGCGGCGGCTCAGGCCTTTAATCCCAGCACTCAGGAGGCAGAGCCAGGAGAATCTCTGTGTGTTCGAGGCCAGCCTGGTCTACAGAGTGAGACTCAGGACAGGCAGCACTGTTACACAGAGAAACCCGGTCTGGAAAAAAACAACAACAACAACAAGAACAAAAATATGAAGCGCTTGTTCTAGGGTCTGACTTTATAGCCCAGGCAGGTCTTGAACTCAGCCATCTGCCTGTCTCAACCTCCTGAGTATTAGGATCACAAATTTGGACCAAGATGCTGGATTAGGGCTTGGTTTGGGTCCCTCCACCTTTAGTGAGAAGGTTGGACATTGACTACGGGGAAATACCTGGCTTGCTGTAGGATTTCCCCTGCAGCCCACTTGACGGCTTTTGCTGGGACTGAGTGAAATGTCACCCCTGGCCATCTCTAGTCCTTGTTTTCATAGGTCAGTGTCTGATTTGTGTTTTATACTGGGAGATGGGACCCCCAATTTGCCTCACATGTGGTCTGAGTGTGTCCTAATATTTGAGCCACTGCTGATTCATGTACTAAATTTTTTTTTTTTCATTTTTCAAGACAGGGTTTCTCTGTGCAGCTTTTGGAGCCTGTCCTGATGTACTAAATATTAATAATTGTTGTTTTCTTTTTGGAGACAGGGTCTCATGTAGCCTAGGCTGACCTCAAACTGCTTAAACAGCTCAGTATAGCCTTGAACTCCTGATCTCCCTGCGTCTAGGATCACAGACTTACCATCACCACACCCAGGTGTAAACATTGCTGTCTTGTTTCTTTATGCACATTAGTAACAATTCTAACATTCTTACCTCTCTGTGGGTTGTCTTTCCCTCTTCTCTGTGTACCCACAACCTCTTGGGAACTTGGCCCCATGCACTTGTGTTTAGTGGAGGATCCAGGCCACAGTACCCTCCCTCCCTCCAGAGACGTTCACTACCACTTCGGCTTGGACTAGGTCCCAAACCCCAGCACAGCCTCCATGTGGCTGCAGAAAGGAAGGAAGGATTTCTCAGTTCTTGGGGGCTGATTTTCTGAAGTTCCTCTATTCCTCACCCCTCCATCCTCTCCTCCTTCCTGTACACACTGTGGGGCAGCTCGGGGAGTCTAGGCACGCATTGCATCCTTTCCAGTAAAGTTGCAAGTGAACAATTGAAAGTTGCTAGAATTTTCTAATGAAATCTGGCAGAGCCTCACCCTACCCGCCCTTGAAATGAATTGGGGGCCTTTTGCTCATCTGTTGAGACTGCTGGGGGAAAGACAGTGTGTCTGGGGAAAGGCAAATGCATTCTTACTGGGTAGACGAGGTCAGAGGTCAGAGGTCAGGAGATGGTAGCCGGTTTTCTTTCTTTTTTTGGAGACAAGGTCTCACTATGTAGTCCCCAGCTGGCCTGGACCTCTTTATGTAAACCAGGTTGGTCTCAAACTCACTGAGATAGATCCACCTGTCTCTGCCTCCCGGAGGGCTAAGCTTAAAGGTATGTGCCACCACACCCTTCTTTTTTTTTTTTTTTTTTTTTTGTTTGAGACAGCATCTCATACATTCCAGGCTAGTTTTGAACCCTGGGATTACAGGTGTGCCCAGTTGAGACTAAGAGCTCCTGGAGAAGGTGAAAGGTCCTAGCTGGTCTTCTTGTCAGGGCAGTTTGGGAACAGTTGTTAAGGACATCCACTGGGGAATCAGCCTTGGGTTCAGATCCTACCATTTCCCTCATTCTCCACGACTTGGTCATATTATTGGGACCAACGAGGGGCCGCTGCGTAGAAGGACCTGTTCTCGATTGGGTTGCTAGAAAGAACGGTTAGGTATTATTGGATGCATGCACATGCAAATCCCTCCTGCAAGTTCAGGACAGTACCAGGCAGGTCCTGGGGTGGCCGTGGGGGTGTCAGGATTGTGGTTGTCACTTCTATGGAGTAAGAAGAGGGTTGTGACCTGGGGAGGGGGATAGGCTCAGCTATTTTGGTACTGCTTCTTCTCCAAGAGGTGGAGACCAGGGTCTTCATGTCTCTCTTGGTTTGCTGTGAGAGCAGCACAGCATGGCTTTGACATTATAGACATAGCTGTGCTTGCTGTACAGGAGGTAGGAGATGGGGGATGAGGACCATGACTGAAGAGAAGGGGAAGGGCTTCAAAGGGGAAGCAGCGGTTCACTGGTTATTATTATTATTATTATTATTATTATTATTATTATTATTTTGGAGACAGGGTCTCAGTATGCAGCGCTGTCTGGGATCCGATGCCATGGTGACCTGTGGCGGTCACATGACAGCTTGCCGGAGTTTCTTCTGTCCCTTCCACCATGTGGATCCCAGGAATCAAACTCAAGTTGTCAGGCTATCAGGCTTGGCCGCAAGCACCCTTCCTCCTTGAAGTATTTCACGACCTTTAAGGTGTTTTGATAAACTCTAAGTCTGCTCTGGAAAGGGTAGGCTCCATATTGACATTAAATGTTTTACCCACTTTATGTGTATGGGCATTTTACCTGCCTACATCTGTGTACCATGTGTGCCCCTGGTTTCTGAGGAGGCCAGAAGAGGCCGTAGGATCCCCGGGAGTTACAGACTGCTGTGAGCTGTCATGTGGGTCTTCAGGAAGGGCAGCCAGTGCTCCTAACCCCTGAGCCAACTCTCCTCCACCCCACTTGACATTTTCACACCTGTATCTAATATATCTTCATCAGTTTACCCCCAGCCCCCTCTCTTCTCCTCTCTCTCCTGCTGAGAACCTTCCTCCCTTACCTAATAGGGAGCTTAGGAAACAAGGCTGGCTGGCCTTCAACTTGAAAAGTAGCAGAGGGTGACCTTGAACTCCTGACCTTGCTCTAGCCTCCTGGTACTGGGATCACAGTGCCCCAGTGCCTGGTCCAGGGATTTTTACACTTGAAAGTGTAGTGAAGTATAATAGTGTTGTGAGGGTTTGTGAGATGGCTCAGCTTTGGTGGGTAAAGGCTCTTCCTGCCAAACTTGCTGATCTGAGTTCAGCCGCTAGGACCGGGAGCCCCATAGTGGAAGGAGAATCAAGCCCTGTAAGTTGTCCCCTGACCTCTGCATGTGAATCATGACATGTGCCCCATCAATAATAAAGTTTAAAAAAAGAATAGTCTTTTTTGTTTGTTTTTGTGTCCCTCTCCCCCAGCCCAGACAGGGTTTCTCTGTGTAGCCCTGGCTGGCCTGGAACTCACAGAGATCTGCCTGCCTCTGCCTCCTGCGTGCTGGGGTTAAAAGTGTGTGCCACCACCGCCTGGTTTAGGATAGTAGTTCTCGAGGTGTGAACTGGGTGTGCCTAATCCAAGCATTTGGGAGGTGAAGAGAACAGGGAGTCAGGGTCATTTCCAGCTTATCCATTTCAAGACCTTCCTCGGCTACGTGATACTGTTTCCAAAAAACAAAACAAAACAAAAAATGACATACTAAAGAACTGATAAGGTGAGAATCTTGGAATGTGGGTGCGGATTATCCATGCCCATTGCTGCTGTTAGCCCGACACCATTTCCCTCTTGGTGGGGGGGATCGACCCCGAGTCGTGTTGCCGACAACTAGGCATCTGAGCGATGGGTCATCTCAGGGCCCCTTCAGGCTCCAGGACGTGGAGGTCGGAGCAGAGCTGGGGCAGGAACCCACGCTCTGTGGAAATAGACGTCCCCCGGCACCTGTGCGTCCTGGAAGGGAGGAAGGGCTGGAGACCGCAAAGGAGGGGAGAAAGGGGCCGTGGGGTGGGGGTGGGGCGGGGCAGGTCGCATTTCTCGTAAGTGTTGCTCAGCTCCTTTAACGCTCCGCTGGTTCTTGGAAACCCTCACCACAAGGACCTATCGAGAGCAGTGTTGGAGCAGATAGGGCCTCGCCCTCCCCCCGGTTCATTTCCGCAGTGGCCTTGTGCTACTAACCCGGATTGCCAACAGCAAGGTTGCAGTGACCCCTCCGGCTGGCGGCCGTGAGAGGAAGTGGAGACAAAGCAGAACTAGGACCCAGCGGAGGGGACCATATCATCTTTATTTACTGTAATAGGACATCCGAGGTGCAGAATTCTTGGTGACCTTAGGTCCGGGATACAGTCTCATGACCCATCTAAACACGGCTGTTCATGAATTGTATCATACTGTTGTACGTCCAACACCCAGCTCAAGGGCCAACATTAAACCAGCTAGGCCTGCGACTCCGTTGGGAGGGTGCTTATGTAGCTGTGCGTGAAGCCCTGGGCAGAGAGTTGGAGGGCTTGGAATCCCTGCACAGGGAAGCAGAAGCGGGAGGGTCCGATGTTCAAGGTCATCCTCAGCTACATAGTGAGTTGTAGGCCATACTTGGCTCCAAGCAAGACAGTAACAGTCATGTCCCCCAATGTCTGTCTAAGCGATTGAGTCATTTTCTTAGCTCCTGTGCCGTTGCCCCAGACATAACCCGATGTCCTGAATGTTCTATGTAGCTTTTCCTTACTTTGAAATAAATGTTCTTACATTTATTTATTTTGATGTTGCAGTTTTAAGATTTATTTCCAGTATTTAATTATATGTATGCATGTGTCTGTGTAGGGGTGTGTCCACAGTCGAGTGCAAACAGGCAGAGGCCAGAAGATGACATTGGATCCTCGGTGACAGGCAACTGTGAGCTGTCTGATGTGGATGTTGGGAACCACACTTGGACTCTCTGTAAGACTAGTATGTATGCTTAACCATTGAACCCTCTCTCCAGGTTGTGTTACTATTTGTTTGTTTGTTTAATCGCTCAGGCTAGCCTTGAACCTTTGATCTTCCTGTCGCTACCTCTCAAGTGCCGGGACAGAGGTGTGGGTCTCCCTGCCTGGTCTATAGGTGCTGAGGACAGAACCCAGGACTTCTAGGATGCTAGACAAGCCCTCTATTAACTGAGCCACATTGCCAGCCCATGGCCGTAAGGTGGAAATGCATAATTAACCTTTTTTTAAAAGATTTATTTATTTTTTAATGTGCATTGGTGTTTTGTCTGTATGTTTGTCTGTGAGAGGGTGCCAGATTCCCTGGAACTGGAGTTACAGACAGTTGTGAGCTGCCATGTGGGCCCTGGGAATTGAACCCAGGTCCTTTGGAAGAGCAGCCAGTGCTCTTAACCACTGAGCCATCTTGCCAGCTCCCATAATCAATCTTTTATTTTCCAAAATTGTACCACTGTGTATGAGATAACCTTTTATTTAACTCCCAGGGACCTTGAGAGCCCACATCAAACCAGGGGCAGTAGTAGCAGTGTGGTATGTAAGCCGTGACCCCTCCCTGACCCGGAGACACATTAGAGTTGAATTCTGTTCTGACTCGAACTCTTCAAAAGAGCCTGGCAGATTATCTAGTTTCTGCGTTTTGGTTTCTCATCTATGAAAGAGAAATGGTCACAAGTTTGTAAAGTCTCCGTCACCCAGCCGTGGTCATTCCTACAAACCAGTCACAGTCTGTACCACACCATCGAAAGGAGATTTCAGAACCAGCTAGACTGAATCACGGTGACAGAAAGCAGCTTGGTGGTGGCCTGGAGCTAGTTGAGAGGAAGAGGAAGACTGAAAAGGGCGCCAGGAACCTCAGGGGAGGGGTGTGGACACGTGTACGTCCTGACTGTGGGGATGCTCATGTGGCTGTGAACATTTGTCAAAAAAACCTACCTTACTGAGTGAGCACTTAAAATGCCCGCTGTGTCTTCTGTGTATAAATTACCCCATGGGTAAAATGACTTTCTTTTTTTTTTTTTTTTTTTTTTTTTCAATGTTCACTTCTTTCCTTTCCCCCATCAATGAAAACACGTCCCCGAGCCAAATATACCACGGAAGTTCCCTTTCCGGTGAGATTATTCATACTATCGTGTGCATTCTCCCCGTGGATTGATATAAATAAACCAGAACCGGCTCAATGTCCTATCTCACTTTTGACTGCAGAGTGTAAAATTAGAGAGATGTGTCATCAGGGGGTGGAGGGGGCAGAAGCTGGGACCACGCTATGACGGAGATACGCTTACATACCACACATTTTTAAAAATCACGTACTTAAAGGGGAACGTAGTCCTCTGGCGAAACGCGAAAAGTATTTTACCAGCAAGATGATGGTTGGGTGTGGTGGTGGAGCATGCCTGTGAGCCCAGCACCTTGAGAAGTGGAGGCAGGAGGTTCAGGCAGTGGAGGTCATTCTCCAACACTTGGTGAGTTCCACACCAGCCTGAGCTACGTGAGACCCTCCTGTTAAACAACGTAACAAGGTGCCATGCGGTGCAGCCTAGGTATCTGCAGTGGCCCCAGGGGGTCATGTGACCCGCCTGATCTGTCCTCTCTTCACCCATCAGTCCTTCCCATCTCTTTCCCCCTTGGGGTGAAATGGGCTTACCCAAGTATCTTTGAAGGAATCTGTCTTCAGTGTTCACTCACAACGTTTTTTGCTTGCATCTCCCTGGCTTTATTGTATCACATGTCCACAGCGAGCTGTGAGAAACACTGGAAAATGTAATCTGTCTTCTTCAGGCAGTCACAAGACTAGCTAGTGATGAGAAGGAGAGAGACTAATGGATTCTGCTGCAGATGACTTTCCATCTCTATGCAAGTGTACGTTAGGAGCAGCTGTAAGGTGCACATCTGTCATCCAGAGGCAGGAGGATCAGGAGTTCAAGGTTATCCTTGGCTATGTACAGAGTCCGAGGCCAGTTTGGGCTACGAGAGAGCCTGTCTTGATAAAACAAAACAAAACTTCTTAAACAGCTTGTAGGGGCTGGAGATATGGCTCAATGGCTAAGACCACTTGCTGCTCTTCCAGAGGACCTGAGTTTAATTCCCAGAACCCACAAGGTGGATTTATTGGTATTTATTTATTTGTTTGTTTGTTTTTTGAGACAGGGTTTCTCTGTGTAGCCCTGGCTGTCCTGGATCTCACTCTGTAGACCAGGCTGGCCTCGAACTCACAGAGATCCACCTGCCTCTGCCTCCTAAGTGCTGGGATTAAAGATATACACTACCATACCCGACTGGGTTATGTCAACCTGACCCCAGCTCCAGTCTTCTGAGTGGAGGGAGCCTCAGTTGAGAAAATGCCTCCATAAGATCTGGCTGTAGGCAAACCTGTAGGGCATTTTCTTAATTAATGACTGATGGAGGAGGGCCCAGCTCATGGTGGGCAGTGCCATCCCTGGGCTGGTGGTCCTGGGTTCTATAAGAAAGCAGACTGAGCAAGCCATGAGGAGCAAGCCAGTAAGCAGCACCCTTCCATGGCCTCTGCGTCAGCTCCTGCCTCCAGGTTCCTGCCCTGTGTGAGTTCCTGTCCTCACTGCTTTTGATGATGAACTGTTCTATGGAACTGAGAGTAAAATAAACCCTTTCCTCCCTGAGTTACTTTTGGTCATGGTGTCTCATCACAGCAATAGTAACTCTAACTAAGACAAGTTGGTACCAGGATAGCAGGGTATTGCTGTGACAGACCTGACCATGTTTTGCAGAGAATTATGGAAGGGCTTTGGAACTTTGGGCTAGGAGAGCCATTGAGTGTTGAGAGTTTAGTGAGCTGTTCTGAGGGAGCTTGGGAGACAAGACTTCAGAGCAGTGCAGCTGATGGAGGCCTGGCTTGGGAAGTCTCAGAGGGAAGGAAAGATTCTACCAGGCCGTTTGTGTGGAGAATTTGTCGTGTCTGGTCAGCAGGGGCTAAAGAACCAGCTGTGACTGAGAAGAGAGCCACTCGGGCGGTGGTGGTGCACGCCTTTAATTCCAGCACTCCGGAGGCAGAGCCAGGTGGATCTCTGTGAGTTCAAGGCCAACCTGGGCTACAGAGTGAGTTCCAGGAAAGGCGCAAAGCTACACAGAGAAACCCTGTCTCGAAAAAACCAAAACCAAACCAAACCAAACCAAACCAAACAAAAACAAACAAACAAACAAACAAAAAAAAAAAAAAAAAAAAAAAAGAAGAGAGCTGCATCATTGAAGGGAAAACTTCTGGGAAGTGTTTCCTCAGGGTCAGCTCACAGAAGCTGTGTTCCAGAGTCGGCCGAGGTGGTGCCTCCTGCTGGCAGCCGGACTTGGTGGTCTAGGAGTCAGTCACCCGGGTGGTGCTGATTTTGAAGGTATGAAGGGGTCATGGAGAGCAGGTGAGACTTGGCACTGTGTAGTGCTGGAGTCCCCAGAGAGAGCCCAGAGAGGTTACTGGGGAAAGGGCAGCCTGGTTGCCAGCAGAAGACCCCAGCGGTTTTGGAGATGCCAGGACCATGGGATGGCCACTAAGAACAGCAGCAGCAGTGGAGTGGAGCCAGCCAGAGCCTAGAAGACGAGCTGTGGGTGCTGCAGAGGGCGGAGCTGGAGAAGTGACCCACGCCCTTTGGAGGAGCCCAGAAGATGGTGAGTGAATCTCAGATACTAAACATTGAGTTATTTATACTGTTGGATTTTGATTTTGCTTTATTCAGATTGTGACTGTGCCCTGGTTCTTCCCTCTTGAAGTGAGAGAGTACTTAATTACCTTTTGACATCACAGGAGCCCATGGTTGAGACTAAATTTTTTTTTAAAAGGAGATTTCAGAGTTATACAGGGAATTTGCATTTTAAAACAGAATGGATTTTTATTTTTGTTTTTTGAGACAGGGTTTCTCTGTGTTGTAGCTGGAGTTATCTCCAGTCCTGCCTGGGCCGGCAGCCACTCAGACTCAAATAAACACACAGATGCTTATATTATTTAAACTGTTTGACCTAATGGCCCAGACTTCTTGCTATCTAGTTCTTATATCTTAAATTAACCCATTTCTGTAAATCTATACCTTGCCACATGGCTCGTGGCTTACCAGTATCCTATATGTTGCTTCTCATCGCGGTGGTGGCAGCATCACCTGACCCAGCCTTCCACTTCCCAGAATTCTCCTCTCTCCTTGTCCCACCTAAACTTACTTCCTGCCTGGCTACTGGCCAATCAGCATTTTATTTATCAATCAATCAGAGCAACACATTTACAGCATCTCCAGCACTGAGTAGCCCTGGCTATCCTGGAACTCGATCTGTAGACCAGGCTGGCTTTGAACTCAGAGATCTGCCTGCCTCTGCCTCCAGAGTGCTAGGATTAAAGGTATGCACCACAACTACACAGCTGAGACTGGATATTTTTTTGTTTTGTTTTGTTTTTTTTGAGACAGGGTTTCTCTGTGTAGTTTTGGTGCCTGTCCTGGATCTCACTCTGTAGCCCAGGCTGGCCTCGAACTCACAGAGATCCACCTGGCTCTGCCTCCTGAGTGCTGGGATTAAAGGTGTGCGCCACCACTGCCTGAGACTGGATATTTTTAAAGAGAGAACTTTAAAAGTGTTTGAATTTGAGCTGGAGAGATGGCTCAGAGGTTAAGAGCATTGACTGCTCTTCCAGAGGTCCCAGCATCCACATGGTGGCTCACAACCATCTGTAATGAGATCTGGTGCCCTCTTCTGGGCTGCAGACATACATGCAGGCAGAACACTGTATACATAATAAATAAATAAATCTTAGAAAAAAAAAAGCAAAGCTTTAAAAGTGTTTGAATTTGTAAGGCTGTGGGGCTTTTTAGTGTATAAAGTGTTTTCTATTGTGATGTCTTGGGGATGAACAAGAGAGGCTTTGACTTAACAGTGATGTGTTTGTGTGTCAAGTTGCCAAGGGGTCAAATGTCTTGGCTAGTTTTATGTCTACTTGACACAAGCTTAAGAGTCATCAGGCCAGGCGGTGGTGGCGTACGCCTTTAATCCCAGCACTCAGGAGGCAGAGGCAGGTGGATCTTTGTGAGTTCGAGGCCAGCCTGGGCTACAGAGTGAGTTCCAGGAAAGGCGCTAAAGCTACACAGAGAAACCCTGTCTCGAAAAACAAACAAACAAACAAACAAACAAACAAACAAACAAAAAGAGTCATCAGAAGAGAGACTCAGTTGAGAAAATGCCTCCATAAGATTGTGCTGTAGGCAAGCCTGTAGGGCATTTTCACAATTAGTGATTGGCAGGGAAGGGCCCAGCCCATGGTGGGTGGTGCCATCCCTGGGCTGGTGGTCCTAGGTTCTCAAGAAAGCAGGCTGAGGGGGGTGGAGAGGTGGTTTGGTGGTTAAGAACACAGACTGTTCTTCCAGAGGACCTGGGTTTAATTTCCAGCAACCACATGGTAGGTCACAACTGTCTGTAAGATCAGGATCCAACAACCTCACACAGACATACATACAGGCAAGACACTATTAAAAAATAAGAATAAATAAGTTAAAAAAAAGAATGAAAAGAAAGAAAGCAGCTTGAGAGAGCCATGAGGATAAGCTAGTAAGCAGCACCTCTCCATGTCCTCTGTATCAGCTCCTGCCTCTAGATTCCTGCCCTGTTTGAGTTCCTGCCCTGACCTCCTTTGATGATGAACAGTGATGTGGGAATAATCACTTTCCTCCCAAGTTGTTTTGGTGTTTCATCACAGCACTAGAGACCCTAATGAAGACACCGACTTCAATCTTTCTAATGTTTTACGTCTGTAGGTTTTGCCTAAATGTCAGTGAACCGTAGTGTAGAGGGTGCCTGAGGAGGCCAGCAGGGGGTGCTGGATCCTCTGGAACTAGAATGCAGACAGTTGTTAGCTGCGATGTGGGTTCTAGGAACCAAACCTCAGATTCTCTGCCAGAGCAGCAAGAGCTCCTAACCAACTGAGGAGGCAGCTCCCTGCCCGCACTCCACCCTGGCCAAGGACCCAGAGGTCTAACTGAAAAAGTCATCAGAAGCCGCATCCATGCTCTAGAGAGCAAGGATTGGCCCCTCCTGTCTCCATTGCCCTCTGCTTGGATGACCTCTATTCTCTCAGTCATTGACTCATGCTCTAATCCTTCCAGAAAGTTCTTCATGGACATACCTGGGACGTTCTGACCAAACCAGATCATTCCGGTTTCTCTTTGAGCAGAACATGGGTGGCTCAGTGCCTCTCAAATCATCAATAGCTAATTTTTTGCCAGCTACCTAGTGGTCCCTTAGTCCAGTCAGGGTGACACTAAATCAATCACTGTAAATCTATGTCATGGTATCTGGGCATCCATGCGCATCTCCCAAGAAATACAAGATCATAGTTCTACCTAGAATGTTGATGATTAGCCTGTGTGTAACTGAGTATGTATAGTTCCCTCCCCAGTGATGTTTATTCCTTTTCTGGTT
The DNA here is from genome assembly GCA_902168425.1 of Peromyscus attwateri. NCBI lineage: Eukaryota > Metazoa > Chordata > Mammalia > Rodentia > Cricetidae > Peromyscus > Peromyscus attwateri. The sequence goes on from CABHPP010107003.1 coordinate 15,717, forward strand.
TTTATTTTCTATTTCTTTTTTTTTTTTTTTTTGGTTTTTTTTTTTTTCGAGACAGGGTTTCTCTGTGTAGCTTTGCGCCTTTCCTGGAGCTCACTTGGTAGCCCAGGCTGGCCTCGAACTCACAGAGATCCGCCTGCCTCTGCCTCCCGAGTGCTGGGATTAAAGGCATGCGCCACCAACGCTCGGCTATTTTCTATTTCTTTAAAGAAGCTAATTACTAGCCTTCAATACTATGACCACACTTTGTAATCTTTTCATTTTTTTTTTTGTTGTTGTTTGTTTTTCAAGACAGGGTTTCTCTGTGTAGTTTTGGTGCCTGTCCTGGATCTTGCTCTGTAGACCAGGCTGGCTTTGAACTCACAGAGATCCACCTGGCTCTGCCTCCTGAGTGCTGGGATTAAAGACGTGCCCGCCGCCGCCTCCGCCGCCGCCGCCGCCGCCGCCGCCACCACCACCACCACCACCACCACCACCACCACCACCACCACTGTCCAGCTTTGTTTTATTTCGAGACAGGGTTTCTCTGTGTAGCCCTGGCTGTCCTAGAATTTGCTTTATAGACCAGGCTGGTTTCGAATTCATAGAGATCCGCCTGCCTCTGCCTCCTGAGTACTGGAATTAAAGGCGTGTGCCACCACCACCCAGCTTAAAGTTTTTCTTTTGAAAATCTTTTTTTTAACCATGTGCGTGGTGTGTACATGTGTGTCACTGAGTACAATGACCACAGAGACCAGGAGAGGGAATCACATCCTCCTATGGACTTGGAGATATTATAGGAGGTGTGAACCACCTGATAAGGGTCCTGGGAATTGAACTTGGGTCTTCTGGAAGAGCAGCAAACCTTTTTAAACCATTGCGTCATCTCCAGGACTCTCTGGCTTTTCTTCTCTTTTAAAAAAATGCTGGGGCTGGAGAGATGGCTCAGAGGTTAAGAGCACTGGCTGTTCTTTCAAAGGACCTGGGTTCAATTCCCAGTGCCCACATGGTGGCTCACAACCATCTGTAATGAGATCTGGTGCCCTCTTCTTGTGTGCAGGCAGAACACTGTATACATAATAAATAAAATAAATAAATCTTTTTAAAAAATGCTTTAAAAAAAGATTTATCATGACAGGTGTGGTGGTGCACACCTTTAATCCCAGGAGGCAGAGGCAGGTGGATCTCTGTGAGTTCAAAGCCAGCCTGGTCTACAGAGCAAGATCCAGGACAGGCACCAAAACTACACAGAGAAACCCAGTCTTGAAAAACCATAACAACAACAATAAAGATAGATTTATTTTGTGTGTGACTGTTTTGCCTGTTTGTACATATGTGCAGCATGCACATGCCTAATGTCCTCAGAGGTCAGGAAAGGGAGTTGAGTTGGATCCCCTGGAACTGGAGTTCTGGATGGTTGGAAGCCACCATGTGGGTGCTGGGAATAGAACCCAGGTCCTCTGCAAGAGCAATAACTGCTCTTAACTGCTGAGCCATCGCTCCAGCCCCCTTCATTTGATTTAGTTGCTGGGGGTTGATTTAGGGTCAAAACTCCATCTTGTTTTTGATTTTTGCACGAGCTTAGCACGCTGCCTGGTGTGTGGCATGAAACTGGATACATTTCATTTGTCTGTTTTAGACAATTGCCCTGTAACCAGTTCTGACCTGAAACTCCCTACGTAACAATGGCTGGCGGTAAACTTGTAGCAATTCACCTGCTTCAGCCTGGCTGCTGGGATTGCAGGTGTGTACTTTCACGGCTGGATGACCTGACACCTTTTTGATGATTGAATAAAGGAGAGGAGAAAGTAGGTGTGGATGAGTGCCGCCACCGTGGTGTTTGTCACAGAGGAATGAGGTTGGGTGTTGGATAAAGGTATTAAATGCTGACTATAATAATGCCTGTTAGGCCAGAAAATGGAGACAGCCTTGGGTGGAGGCTAGGGCCAAAGGCACTAACTGGGCTGAGGTCTGGGTAGCAGGTGACAGGAGGCTCAGCCTCAGAGGATGACAGGAGAGCTGAGAGACCTTAGAAAGCAGCTGTACTGCTGGGCGGTGGTGGTGGTGGTGGTGGTGGTGGTGGTGGTGGTGGTGGTGCACACCTTTAATCCCAGCACTCGGGAGGCAGGCGAATCTCTCTGAGTTCGAGGCCAGCCTGGTCTACATAGCGAGGTCCAGGACAGGCACCAAAACTACACAGAGAAACCCTGTCTCAGAAAAAAAGAAAAGAAGGAAGGAAGGAAGGAAGAAAGAAAGAAAGAAAGAAAGAAAGAAAGAAAGAAAGAAAGAAAGAAAGAAAGAAAGCAGCTGTACAGTGTCTGATGGCTGTCACTGGGCACTTTATAGATACTTCCTGTGCATCTGAAAGGGAGCCTTTATTTTCCTTAGAAATCTCTTTTTTTTGGGGGGGGGGTCTGCAGAGAAGATGGCTCAGTGGTCAAAAGCAGGTCCTGTCCTTCCAGGGGACCTTAGTTCGGTTCCTAGCACCCACCCTGGCCTGTTTACAATGCCTGTAACTCCAGATGCAGGGAGTCTGGATCCTCAAAACCCAGGCAAATGTTGGAGGGGTGTGGTTCTCCTCTGTGGGACACCCTAGAAAAGACATCACAGTGGCAGCCACTGGGAGGGAGTCAAAAACTACTCAGTGGTGGTGGTGGGGTGGACAGCCAGGAACAGAGGCTGTGGGAAAACAGGAGACCATCTTCCTCTGGGGAAGTTTGTGATTGCTAGCTCCCGCTAGACTCCCTGGCCCCTGTGCAGAGCTCCTTCCTTCAGCCGAGGTGGCGAGGTGGCGGGCCTGTGCCTGAGAGCTTACAGTGCTACTCTCCCATGGGTAGCCTCATCTCCCGGGTTCCCACTTCCCTACCCTCACTCCCTCCCCTCCCCCCCTCAATGGTTTTTTATATCGAGGATTGCACTCAGGGCCCTGCAGCTGCTAGGCAAGCACTCTCCCAGTAAGCTACAGTCCAGGCTTTTTTTTTTTTTTTTTTTTTGAGCTAACCTTGAACTTCAACCCTCCTGCTTCAGCCTCCCAAGGAGATGGAATTACAGCCTCTCTAAGAGCTGACTTGCACACTCCTCTGGAACTTAGAGACACCCACCTCCAGGAAGACTTACCCTCCACCCTCTAATGGTTGGCCACCACCCCCCCAGTCCCTGAGAACTTCCTCCGGGATGTGTCATACTGGATCCAAGAGCCTCAGGTGGCCTTGTTCCTCACGGCGGGCTGGAAGCTCAAGGGAATGTGAGCTATGACTTGATTCCCAAGCTATGTCCCGGCTCCTGTCTTAAGTCCGCCACCTAGTAAGAAACTATGAAGGAAAGCAAGCCAGGCTGGGAACGTGGCTGAGCTGGGTGAGCGTTTGCTTAGCGTGCACCAAGCCCTGGCCTGAAAACTGGGGCACGCTGTATAAACCAGCCCTGGTGGGGCCACATGTAATCCAGCCCTCAGGAGGAAGAGGAAGGCCAGAAGTTCAAGGCTATCTTTGGCTACTAGAGAGTTCAAGTAGCTGGGGCTAAATGAGATCTTGTTTTAGGAAAAAGAAAGAAAAAAAGAAATGGAAAAGAGAAAAGGTCCCAGCGTCTTTGACAGTTCCCAGTGTTTCCTTCTCATTGGCCCTGATGGAAAGGCCTGTTTTATCCTTGGTGAGAAAGAGCTAGAGCCGAGGCCCAGGTGTCAGCAAACAGGAGGCAGGAGGGAGATGAGGCTGAGATAGATCCCTCGGCCAGTCTCATACCAGCAGCAATCTGGAGTTTTCCCCAAGAACTTGGGAGGGGGGCGGGGGGGGGGGGGGGGGGAGGGAAGAGAGGAATGCTCAGTTGGCTTGGCCGAAACCTGAGTTTCATCCCCAATGTCACAGAAACCAGGCACATGGGGCAGGTCTCTAATCCCAAATTCAAGCCTCTAATCAGAAATTCAAGGTTATTGTCAGCTGCGTAGTGAGGGAAGGCCGGCCTGGACTACCGGAGACTCTGACTCAATAAAATGGGTGGGGGGACCGAGTGGGGGGAAGGATATGGAAGATGAGGCTAGCCTCTTGCTGGGTATGGTGGCACAGGCCTTTCATCCCAACACTCAGGATGATGCTGAGTTTGAGGCCAGGGGCTACATAGCAAGTTCTAGGCTAGCCTGGGTTACATTCCAAGAATTACCTTAAAAAGAAAAAAAAAAAACCTCACAAAAATAAAACAAACAAACAAACAAAACCCACCACAAAAGAAGACAAAGACTCTGCCACTCAGCAGCTCTTCCTGTCAGCTGGGAAAACAGGCCGAGCTGCCCTTCTGCTCAGCGAAGGGTCTGTGTGTATTCTACTCCCCAAGTATTTCTGGAGCACCTGCAATGTTCCGGGGGTTGCTCTAGGTGTTGGGGAAACAGTCATGAAATAAATATGGCCTTCCCGTGTCCTGAGGAGAGAGCACAGGAGGTGACTATGTATAGTCAGGGGATAAAATGTTGTGAAAGAGATATGCACGGGCTGGAGTACAGCTCAGCGGTAGCATTTGCCAGGCAGGCACAAAGTCAGGGGCTTGATTGCCACTCGCTGCCTGTGCCCAAAGACAAGTGGGGCAGGAGGGGTGGAGAGAAGGGCCAGAGCCTGGGCCCTGTAGGGAAGGCATTGCTCCTAAATAACTTGCAAAAGCAATTTTATTTTACTTCTTTGGTTTTTTCAAGACAGGCTGTCCTGGAACTCACTCTGTAGACCAGACTGGCCTCCAACTCAGAGACCCAACTACC
>CABHPP010107004.1:0-16563 GCA_902168425.1 Peromyscus attwateri
TTTTTTTTTTTTTTTTTTGAGTTCGGCCAACAATCCATCTCCTCAGTCCTTTTTTCCCCCTGTGACTATCTGATTCTCCATGGCCCATTTGTTGAAGACATCAATTTTGTTTTTGTGAACTAGGCTCTTTCATGAGATGTCAGCTGGTAATGTGCCTGTCTATGTATTTCCAGCCTCTCTATTTTGTTTTATTTGTTTATGTTTCTGTCTTCATGCAGGTACCAAGTATGTTTGTATTATTCATGATTTTTCATTGTATTTATTAATTCAGTATGTGAATATGTGTGTGTATGCACATATGACTGTCATGGTGTTTTTGTGGGACTGAGAGGACATCATGGGAGAGCTGGTTCTTCCCTTCCCCCATGTGGCTCCCAGGGATTGAACTCATGTTGTCAGTTTTAGAAGCAAGCTCCTTTCCCAGCTTTGCCATCTTGAGGGCCCATAGTTTTTAAGATATTATAAAATCAAGTAGAAATCTCCTGGCTTTATTTGTCTTTCTGTAGATTTTTTTTTCTGGTCATTCTTATTTTTTGTTTTCTTATGAATTATATTGTTTTTCTCATACCTAGCATTGGAATTTTGATAAGGAATTAAATATTTGAAATAAAATCAACAATTCACTAATTCAAGTCTTCAAATCAACAAGCACCAGCCTCTCTTTAAATTGTGATATGAATTTTATTTCCTCATTGTGTTGTGTTTTTCAGTAAACAAGCTTTCATTTCCTTAGTGAATTTTACTTCCAAGCATTTTGTTTCCTGGGGTGTTATAGTTCATTTTAGTGTGTAGGAAAAGGTTTTTAGGTATTCTACATATCCCTTGTATCCTTTAACTTTGAATCCCTTTACTCTAATTTACTTACATAGTTTTAACAGCTTCTTCCCTCCCTCCCTCCCTCTCTTTCTCCCTCCCTCCCTCCCTTCCTTCCTTCCTTCCTTCCTTCCTGGCTGTCACTCACACCCAGGACATTGTTGATGTGAGACAACCACTTTAAAACTGAGATGCATCCATAACACTTCTTCTGAGGTAAAGACCTGTCCTTGAAGATCAAGCTTACTCCAAACTCATAATTCCCCTGCCTCTGCCTCACCAGCACTGTGATTATAGAACGTTTCATTTTATTTTGCTCAATTATTTTGTTTGTAACAAACTCCTTTTGGATTCCAATCTGTAAGACTGTGTCATTTGCAAACACACATTGGACTCTTTCTTTCTGACTTGGATGCTTCTCATTTTTCCTTTCAGCACTTTTCACCTAGAAATCTCAGTGTTCTCTTGAGCAGAATTGATGAGCATAGTCATCCTTGTCTTATTCTTGATCTCGAAGAGAACATTTTCAGAATTACATTGTGGAATAACATGATATCTGTGAATATTTCTTATATGGCTTTTGTTACATCAATACATCAAAGTACTTTTACTGAAATTGTAGTTTAAGGGCCTCCCTCACTGTCATGAAGGTGTCATTTGGTACAAAACACTTTCTAAATCTATTGAGATCATCATGAGATTTAGACCATTTTTCTGCTCATCATATGGTCTATCAAGTACTTTCATTTCTTGGGTCAGTGTTTTGGTTACTCTTCTATTGCTGTCAGGACACACATGACAAAGGCAACCAATGAAGTCAAGCATTTAATTGGGATCTTCCTTATAGTTTCAGGGGATTCTTCCCTACCATCAAGGTCGTGAGCATGGTGGCAGGCAGGTGGCATGGTGCTGTAGCAGTAGCTGAGAACTATATCCTGGTCCTCAGGGCAGCAGGCAAAAAAGACTAAGACTGGGCAAGGCTTGAGGCTGTGAAATTTCAAAGTCACCTCCAATAACACACTTCCTTCAGTGAGGCCGCACCTCCTCTAACAAGGCCACACCTTTAAATCCTTCTAAAACAAGACCAGTTAACTCTGGTCCAAGCATGGAATTATATGAGCCTATGGGTATCATTCTTAGTCAAACCACCACAATGTGGTGGTATTGTGTTCCCCAAAATATTGTGCACTCTAATAAACTTATCTGGGGTCAGAGAACATAACAACCACAATATTAAACAAATAGGTTAGGCAGTGGTAGCACACGCCTTTAATCCTATCACTTGGAAGTCAGAGATCCATCCAGATCTCTGTGAGTTTAAAGCCACACTGGAAACCGCCAGTCATGGAGACTCACGCCTTTAATCCCAAGAAGTGATGGCAGGAGGCAGAAAGGTATATAAGGCATGAAAACCAGGAACTAGGCTGGTTAAGGTTTAGGCTTTTGAGCAACAGTTCAGCTGAGATTCATTCTGGATGAGGACTCAGAAGCTTCCAGTCTGAGGAAACAGGATCAGCTGAGGAATTGGTGAGGTGAGGTGGCTGTGGCTTGTTCTGGTTCTCTGATCTTCCAGCATTCACCCCAATACCTGGCCCTGAGTTTTTCTTTTTTTAATAAGACCTGTTAAGATTCATGCTACACCACAATCACCTTTGTGTCTGAGAAATAAACACCACTGACCTTGCTGGCTGATTTTTTTTTTTTTTCTCGAGACAGGGTTTCTCTGTGCAGCTTTGTGCCTTTCCTGGAACTCACTTGGTAGCCCAGGCTGGCCTCGAACTCACAGAGATCCTCCTGGCTCTGCCTCCCGAGTGCTGGGATTAAAGGCGTGCGCCACCACTGCCTGGCTAAAATCTCTTTTTTTTTTTTTTTTCCAGAGCTGAGGACCGAACCCAGGGCCTTGCGCTTACTAGGCAAGCGCTCTACCACTGAGCTAAATCTCCAACCCTGATATTTTTAATTTGTGAATTTTTTTCACTTTGTTCTTTTAGTGAGTTTTACTTTTGTATTTATATAGTTTTAACTCATGTTTTTCTTGTATCTTATATGCCATTTGTACCTGGGTACTGCAGGCCTCATGTGAGCTTGGCAGTGTTTTCTCCAAATTTTTGGGAATTTTCCAAGTATTAGAATCTCCAAGTATTAGAACTAATAGAATTAGTTCTCATTTCATTTTTTTATTATTAAGAATTTTTTATTATCAAGAAATTTTCTGTTCATTTTATATACCAACCACAGATTTCCCTCTCTTCCTCCTTCCAGCCCCCCAGCTTTCTCCCCCCCACCCCCCCCCCCCTTCCCACCTCCTCCAAGGCAAGTTCTCCCATGAGGAGTCAGCAGAGTCTGGCACATTCAGCTGAGGCAGGCCCAAGCCCCTCCTCCCTGCATCAAGTCTGTGCAAGGTGACATACCACAGGTACTAGGCTCCAAAAAGCCAGTTCATGCATTAGGGACAGATCTTGATCCCACTGCCTGGAGGCCTCCTAAACAGTTCAAACTAAACAACTGTCTAGTCTAGGGCCTAGTCCAGTACCATGGGGGCTCCACAGCTATTGGTCTACAGTTCATGCGTTTCCTTCCATTAGTTTGATTTTTTTTTTTTGATATTTATACTTATTTATTTTTTTGTGTGTGACTGTTTTGTCTGCATAATGTAGGTACACTGCATGTGTGCATTTCCTGGGAAAGTCAGGAGTAGGTAGGTGGCACATACCCCAGAACTGGAATTATAGAAAGATACAAGACTACAATCCACTATGTGGGTGCTAGGAACCAAACTCTGGACCAACTCAAGAGAAGCAAGCCCTATTAAACTTTGAGTCATCTCAGCCAATACCATCAATTATTTACTTTCTACATTTTCCAAATCAAGCACTTTGAGACAAATGTTTCCTTTGGCAGAAAGTTATTGAAGGTGTTGAAGGCTGATTCGGTTTCTATACAATTTAGGGGTTGTTCAGAAATTTAGTTTTTCTAAGTAGGCTTTTTATGCTTCCAGGAAGTTACTTCTTTCTTCTAAGATAAGCACCTTATTTACATGTCTTCATACTAAGCTCCTGTGGCTTTTTTTTTCTTTCTGTGGCATCAATTGCAATGTCTTCTGTTTCATTTATCCAGTTTTTTAATCCAAATGTTCTCAGTTTTACTTCTTAGACATGTTTGGATTTGGTTAATTTTGCTCATCTTTTTGCAAGCTACAACTCTCAAAATTTCTATTTTAATTAATTTATATTTTACTTACATTTTGTTTTTGAATGTGTGTGGTGTCTATGTATGTACTTGTTCATGTATGTGCATGCAGGTGGGCTTCCATCTGTGTTTATGTGCATGTGAAGGCTAGAAATCATCATTAGATGTCTTCTTCAGTAAACCTTCTCCTTAGGTTTTAAGAGAGAGTCTGTCACATGAGCTGGATGGAGCTCACTTTGATTCAGCAAGGCTTGCTGTGCAGGAAGCACCATGGATCTCCCTTGTTTCTCCCCCTCCCCAGAACTATAATTACAGATATATACCACTGAACATGGCTTCTTACATAGAATCCAAACTCAGTTCCTCATGAAATTGTTGCAGTCACTTTGGGGCAATCAAGCCCCCACTTAATTTAATTTTTTTTTGAAACAGTGTCCTTCTGTTTAGCTCATTCTCTCCTTAAACTCTCAATCCCCCTGCCACTGATTCCTCGGTGCAGAGACAGCAGGCGTGAGCCATTATGCCAATGCTTAGATTGTTTTCCTGTGGACAGTTCTCTTCCTACTTCATTTCTTCTCTGATGAACTGGCTCGGTCTTACGTTTCTTTCAGTAGAGTTCTCATTACTAGTAAAAATAATTTTAATAGATTAAATGCTTCATGTTTATAGCAATATCATGTATATTATTTGCAGGGCAGAGGAACAGCCAAAATCAGCAGAAAGTTAAGTCAGACAATGTTGGCAAAAAGAACACAATAACTCAGATGCAGCTGCTTAAGAACTGATAACATCTCGAGGGAAGAGTCTGGTTCCCAGGAACCTTTGTGCCCATGAGGTGCTGTCCTCAGCATTAGACACACCTTGCCAAGTTCATTCCTGGATAAGGACACAGGACTAATGTTCCCCTTGGTCTTTCATCCAGGTATCTCAGAAGGTCTTGGATCTGTCTGGCTCCTCACATGTATTTATTGCTTTCCTACTTAGACAGGAATCTTGATTTGTCTTTCACAGAAGGACCCCTGTTAGATCACAGACTCCTCTAGCTGTTTGTCACCTTTCCCCAAACCAAGCCATTCTCTTCTGCAATCTTTCTCTGGAGGTGATAAGCAAAGTATGTTGTGGCATTGCAATCTCCCTTTACCTTGCATCTGCTACCCCAGAAAAAAATCTAATGATAATTCTACTTCTGTCTTATAATCTTGTACCTTCTTGCCTTATGATTCTATCCATGCATTCTAGGTCATGTGACATAAATTTTACCCCCCCCCCCCAAAAAAAGGTCCTTACAGTGAGAAACATTCAAACTCCCATAGTTCCTTGGAAGTGAAGGTTCTGACTCTTCCTCTTCCCCTTTAGTATCCAGTCATGGTTGCCTATGGCCACATTTCAGTAACTCCCTTCATACTCTGGGACTTAAGCATATTTTCATTTCAGGAGCCCTGTCATACTATCTGTGATGTGTATTTCTTCTCATTACTGTTCTTCATACCTGAAGAGTCCACAACACTGTAAATCTCCTTACAGATCTCATCTGAATAGTGCTTCTGTGTTAGCTTCCTTTCTAAGAATCTACAACACCTACCTTTCATTTGTAACAGATACAACTAAAGATGACAGTTGTAATATTTATAATTACATTATGACATAATTTTTGCCAGCCATTAACTCATTCTACAGTGCAGAAAATTTACATATCTGTTAAACTCACTTATTATTTATAATTTTTTATAATTATTTTATAATAATTTTATAATTATTTATAATTTATTTATAATATTTTTATAAATTTCTTATGATTTTCTATAGAGATACTCTATCTTCTGTGAATAGAGAAAACTTTTGAGTTTTTAAATATTTTTCATTACTCTGAGATTTTTGTATATGTGTACAACGAAATACGTTCATTTTCACTTTTCACTCTCTCCCTACTCTTCATCCTGCTCACCAAATCCCCCCCCCCACATCTCCTCTCAACTATAGGCCTTCAGTTTCTTTCTTTTGATAATCCATCAAAAACTTTAGAATAATTGTTTCACTAATGGACATGGGGTCCTGTTTTGTAGCACAGACAAATTATCAAGGGCCACAAACCCAAAAATGAATGATTCTCCCTTCTGCAGCAGATATCAACTGCCAACAGCTCCTCAATGTAGCAGCAGCAAGGGTGGATCACCAGTGTCTGTGCAGTAACTTTATCTGGCTGGATCATGTGCAGTAACTACAGTTTTGTGATTTCATGAATGTGATGGCCCTGTCATGCTCAGAAGACCGAGTTTCATAGCTCCTCCCCACCGACCAGTTCCAGTTCTCACATTCTTTCTCTTCTTTCCTTCTTTCCTTTTTTTTTTTTTTTTTTTTTTTTTTTTTTTTTTTTTTTTTTTTTTTTGTTTGGTTTTTCAAGACAGGGTTTCTCTGTGTAACTTTGGTGCCTGTCCTGGATTTCACTCTGTAGACCAGGCTGGCCTCAAACTCACAGAGATCTGCCTGGCTCTGCCTCCCCAGTGCTGGGACTAAAAGCATGCACCACCGATGCCCAGCCTCACATTCTTTCTTGATTTGGTCTTATATACTGGCTAAAATCTCCACTATGGAAAGAAAGGAGCATATTCATGTAAGTATGGTGAAATTGTTGCTGATTTTTGTTTCTAAATGCCTTTTGTGTATGTAAAGTTCAGGAAACCTTTATTTCTGCTGATGGTCTATAACTTTATATGTATCAAGTTTTTCTATATATTTTCTAGCTGTATTAAGATTATCTGTGATGTGTCTTCTTAAGTAACATGAATTATGCATTATTTTACTAGCATTTATTTTGTATCTCAAAGAGTATTTTCTCTTACATACATACATAAATTTTAATTCCTAAAATTTGGTTAAGAAATCTGCTCCTTCTTTAATGTAAGTAATTAATTTGTTTTGAAACTATAGCTTTTATAAAATTTGCATATATAATTTCTTTATTTATTCAGTTAGTATCACGTTTTGGGTATTGTTCATCATGATCAGTAATCCTACATTATCTTTACAGGTGATGAATGCCATTTCTTCTGTACTGTATTAACAAAATTAGATATTTTGATTTAGGAACATGATAATTACTTAATTTAGATTTTCTTCTAATAATAATAACAATATATTTGTGTCCAATACCTGAGCTTCTACTATTTAATTTAATAGCGATTGTACTACACATTTTTTGTTTTTTTCTCAATTTAATTCATAGCTGGTTCATGGTTGATGTATAGAAAAACAACAGAACATGATATTGACCTTAATGTTTTTAATCATTCAAAAAATTTAAAATACCATATATTTTTAATTTTGTATTATATTTTTATTTATTGTGTGCATTTTTGTATGTGTCTGTTATGTCACAGTGACCTTGTGGGGATCAGAGACCAGCATGTCGAGTTGGGCCTGTTCCTCTTCCATGTAGGTCCTTAGAATAGATCTTAGGTCTTCAGACTTGATGACATATATCCTTAACTGGATGCGCCATATTACTGGCCATAACTCTAACAACTTTAAAAATGTATTGTCAAGAATTTTCCTCATAATAGTTTTGACATTGGTAAATAGAGGCTTGTTCTTTCCTTCCTAGGAAATATTTATTTATTTATTTATATTGGATAATTTCTCAGGAAAAAACATTAGAGTAAAACACTGAGCATCTGTGTAGAGAGTGAAAATCTTCCTTTTGATCAGTGTTTTTACAGTCTTTCTTTTTCAAAAAATGTCAGCTGCATTTGCACCTTACAATATTTAATAAAATGTACTTATATATGTATAGTGCATATTTATGCAATTTCATTGTAATAAATGTATATATTCCAAGGTGACTGAAATTTTCTTGTGATTGTTCATCCTAGTACTTATTTTAATAAAAGTATTCAGTGAATAGTGAGTGATTCTGCCAATATTATCACCATGATCATCATCATTATTATTATCATCTTCATCATTATTGTTCTCACCATTATACCTGGAAAGCTCAGTGTGTAGAATAAAAAGGCAACATTCCTCAGCTTCATGAGGTAATCATTGTTCTCTCTGGGTAGTAAATAAATTTTATTTCACTACCATATCTAACCCTGGCATGATAGCCTGTGTTATTAAAGCTTAAATGGTTGAATTTTACATCATCATAGAAGATCAATGTGCCCAGTTGATCATGTCTGTGACCGAGAGCGAGGAGTACTGAATATTTCAATATAACAGATTTGCAGACATATTCCAGTTGTGGAGATACCATACATCATGGAAACCATTCTTTATGTTGCAGATATTGTCTGCTGCTGCAACAATACCTCTTCTGTCCTGGATACATGCAGAGCAGCAGTTCATACCAATTCTCTATCTTTTGTGCTATATTTTCCCACAGAAGCAATTTGACTTCAGACAAGTGAAGACTCATTAACAGCATGTGTTACTCCGATGACAATTTACTCCAGTTCAGAATTGAGGAAATGAATCTGATATTGAGGGCATCTTTAGCAGCTTCATAAACCTCTTCCTCTTCCAATAACCACAACATAAATTTTGATTATTTTAATGAGTGAAAGATTATTATATGCAACTGGAGTGTGTACTTGCTTTTTAACTGTGTGAATTATGTTCTGTTTCAGGCACATATTACATGGCTGTGGATATGCACATTATTAGCATAACTTACAGTCAAATTACTGCCCTTTTTCCATATTTTTTTTAGCTTTTCATTTTCAAAGGCACTTTCTCTTTTTTTAAACATTTACATGTGTGTGTATGTGCATGTGTGTGTGTGTGTGTGTGTGTGTGTGTATGTGTGTGTGTGTCTGTGTATGCAAATGAATGCATGTGTCTGCAGAAGTTGGAAGAGGTCACCCGATTTCCAGGAGCTAGAATTACAAGTGGTAATGAGATGCTAGACTTGGCTGTTGGCCACTGAACTTGGGTTCTCTGCTAGAGCAGTGAATCCTTTAGCCATTGAGCCACTACTCCATCCCCTGCTTTTTATTTTCATTATGGCTTTAGTTCTGTATGCCTCTCTTAATTATGAAAACAACTTTACATAGTTTGACACAGAAAACAATGTCTAAATTTTCGTCTTCAAATAACTGGGATTCAGAATTTCGAAATTTATTTCCTATTGAATCAAGCAATGCTTCTAATATATAGATCACACTATACTGAAACATTCTGTCAGAAAATTCTGCATGAATGAAAAGGAGAACAGTGAAGGCTTAAAAGAAGAGTATTTCACCAAAGTATGATACTTACACCAGTCACCACATTAAGATATAAGTGGACATGGGGAAAATTAATCTTCAGATTAATCAGTTAATATTTCGCCTTGTTCTGGTACTACCTATTCAGATCATATACTTGCTATCACTGTGTTCCAAATTCCTTCCTCAGGTGACTGCCATGTGAAGTTTCTCATTATTTCTATGAAGAACCCAGTATCTGAAAAAGAAACATGGAGTTGAAGGTGACATGTTACAGAGAAATGAATCTGGAAATTTGAATGTATTATTGCTAGTTACACTTATGGATTATTTTTTGAAATTTAGAATCACATAACTACCAATAAGAAGCCAAGCACATGAATTATTGGGTGAAAAAGGTTTGGGTTGATGCATGAATATGTGTAAGTCTGAGCATGTTTGTGTGTGTGCAAGTGTGTGTATGTGTTGTATGCATATGTACATGTATATTTGTGTAGAGTGTACAGGGGTGCATGTACATGTGGAGCCAGGTGGGTATATTCAGTGTCCTCCTCTATTTACTGTTTGAGACTGTCATTCACTGAAGCTGGAGTCCATTGAGTAGCTAGGCTCCCTGGCATATGAGTAACAAGGAACCTCCTTGTTTTCTCCTCCTGCTACAAGGATTATAGATGCATACCTCGGTGCCTCGCTTTTATGTAGATGAATTCAGGTCCTCATTCTTCTGTTGTGGTATTGTGTTCCCTGAAATATTGTGCATGCAAATAAATTTATCTGGGGTCAGAGACAGATCATCTACAATATTAAACATAAAGGATAGGCAGTGGTAGCACACACCTTTAATCCTAGCATTCCAGAGGCAGAAATCCATCTGTTCAAGGATACAGCCAAGCATGGTGACTCACGCCTTTATTCCCAGAAAGCGAGCCTTTAATCCCAGGGAGTGGTGGTAGAAAGCAGAAAGGTATATAAGGCATGAGGACCAGAAACTAGAAGCATTTGGCTGGTTAAGCATTTGGCTGGTTAAGCTTTTGGTGGGTTAAGCTTTTAGGCTTTGGAGCAGCAGTTCAGCTGAGACCCATTCGAATATGAGGACACAGAAGCTTCCAGTCTGAGGAAACAAGACCAGCTGAGAAGTTGGCCAGGTGAGGTTAGCTGTGGCTTGTTCTGGTTCTCTGATCTTCCTGTTCACCCCAATACCTGGCTCAGGTTTGATTTTATTAATAAGACTCTTTAAGATTCATGCTACATTCTGTACTGAGTTTTCTCCCTGAAAGCTGTTTCTTAAGTTATATGTATGTATGAAACTATATATATTGATGTATATTAAGAAGTATGCATTGCCCTTTACCACAAAAATGACTGTGAGAGAAATAAAGCTAAACCCATTAAAGACCCAGACCTTCTTGCAGACTCCATAGGGTAAGTTTGCTCTTGGTGTTTGATCTTTCCAGTATGTCCTAGAGAAAGTTTCACTTTTATTGAGAAGAAACTAATACACAGTTGGGCTTGGAAACTCTGTAGTCTGAATAAGTTGATTTTGCACTAAGCAGGGAATACTGAGGAAGTGCACCAGCTAAAAATAGACTCAGAAGGACAGATTCTAGATCTGTCAATACACTTATTGTCAACAAAAGTAAATGATTAGCCTTTCTTGTAAGTTAGCATAATTTTTCAGAAGTTATGGCCAATAGTGTGAGAGTCTCTGCTGCTTCAGGATTCTGCTTGACTCCCGCAGATGTAGGATACCTTTTCCTAAAACCTCACTTCAATGACTATCTGAATAACCTCCTCCTTGATAAACACTGTTACTTATTTTGCATAACACACACAAATATGATTTGAATTAATTTTATGTTTACTAAATCATTTTGTTCTCAATGAATTTCAGTTTAATTTATGTGAGTATGGTTTATTTTTTTTTCATTTTGTTTATGTAGGGATGGAGTAGAGTAAGGCTTAGGTTTCCAGGTAAGAGTTCATATAATTCAGGCTGAGCTTAAATTCAGTTTGTAGCTGTAGATGTATAGCCTCATTTTCTCAGTAGCTGAGATTACAGGAACAAACACGTTATGCTGGTGAGTGAATCCTGAACTTTGTTCTACTAACTAGGCAAACACTCTACATCAACTTCCCCATAAGAGCATAGCTGCTTAATCTCATTATTTCTGTTTTATTAATATATTTATGGATGAATATTCCTCATCAAATGATTAGGAATTTATTAAATCATTTTAGCTGGTTATTTTGCAGTGTTTGGAAAATTTTACCTTATAATGGAATTAATCAATAATTTTATTTTTAACATATGAACTTGTATAATGACTAATTATAACTAAGTTTATTAATATACTTGATTTTGCTTTATAGATTTCTTCCTTGTATATCTGTCAATTAGAAAAATCTAAGTTCATGAAGATGGCTGACATCACACTATATTGAGTGCTATAGTCCAAATACATATTTTTTAATCTATGGCATAGGTTAGTTATCCTGTGGTTCTCTTCTTTGGATATGGATCATGATCCTTCTGAATGTGGGTCTTTGTCTGGCTATTGTAGTCACACACATGGTAGATTTAGTTCTATCACTTGGAACACTTGGTCTGATGAGGGTTGTGGATGTGCAAATAGCAACATGGTTTTGAATGATTATGTCATTATAAGAGTGGTTTATCATGGGAGCAAGGAAGGAGACATAGTCTACCTCATTCCAGTGAGTTATTCTAGAAAATTCACATAAAGCTGAGTTTTAAGTAAGTTATATTCTGAAGAAGAAAGTAAGACATCTTAGTAAGAGGATCAATAGTTAAGAGCATAGAAGGATAGCATGGGCTCATTCCAGAGATATGAGCAGCCAGAGTATTTGCTAAGGACAAAATATGAGTCATATTGAGAGAAACCTTTGATCTTTAAACTATGCTGTTCTTTGTTCCAAGCAATTTTTCCATTTGTGTTTATTGTCTCGACCCTTACAAATTCTCCTGGGTGTATATGAAAACTTTGCACTTTCTCTGAATTTTGGATGTCATTCCCTCTTAATACAAACATGCAAAATTTAGATGCAAAGGCTTACAATGAGAAATTATGTAAATTCATGAAGCATGGCTTTGGAGCGTGGGTGCTTATGAACACTGATGACATTGCAATTCCATTTGTTAAACACAAAACTCCTATAAATAGATTAGTATTCCCAAATAATCCCCTAGAGACTAGAGACTAGAGATTAGAAGTAGGTGGTCAGATGAGATTAGAAGGGTTCTGTCTAGAGGAATAAAGGTACTCATGAGGTGAGAAAGAGTGGGGGTGATGGTAAAGTGATGTGCTAAATTTTCAATATATGCTTTCAGGAAAATGTCTTTATGTACACGGTACCAAGTATAATAGATATGTACCATGGAAATTTAATAGATAAACAGTCAGCCAAGAGTCCAGATCAGATATTCTAACAGAATGATTTAGAGACATAACCCAAGAGGTTTGGGGTAGGAATGAGCAGGAATGAAGCCAAATGTTTGAAGATTGCACAAACAGTAATAGTAATAGCAGCTCCTGATGAATGAGAGCCTCACAAACACTTCCAGCCACCATCAGTCAGCCTATTAGCACTCACGATCTGCATGTTAGTGATATCCTTATGTTTGCAACAGAAATAAAAGGCATGAAGAACCAAGCACACAGAGTAAATGCCCAAAGGAGAACTGAGATTCACATCTTCCTTGTATTGACTCAGAAGTTACTGCTCATGAGAGTACCCTAAACTCTTGAGGTTTAACCTGCCTTCTATTTATAGGTCCTCAATAACAATGGCGGTGAAGTAGCATCACTTTCCCTTTCTCCTTTCCTCTCTTCTCTTCTTTTCCAGTTTTTCTTTTTAAATTTTGCTAAACTCATGGCTATTTTAGAAAGTCTGAAAGCAATAACTAAATGATGGGCTTGAAAGGACTGAGAAAGAATTACTTTCATTCCTTTATTTCTTCCTTTCTTCCCCTGTTCCTCTGTTCCCATGTCCCTGACTCTTTCCATCTCTCTTCTTTTTCTAAAGGGTTTCATATATCCTATATTTGCCTTAAACTTACTACATATTTGACGATGATCTTGAACTCCTGATATTTACTGTTGAGCTTCCAGACATGTGCAACCATTCCTGGCAAACCCAGGGCTTCCTGTATACAAGCAAGGAGCCAGCCAACTCAACAACATTCCAGGTCCCTCCCTGTTTCATTCTTCCTTCCTTCATTTTTTTTTATTAATTTCTTTCTTCCTGTTCATATTGTTTTCTTACTTTTTTTTTTTTTTTTTTACTTAAAAGGTAGGACTACCTGGCTTGCTTGAGGTTAGAAAGCATGCACTGCAGACCATTTAGACCATGGTGACTGGAAAGTCCCCTGTAGCTAAAGTGAAGACTAAATATATCACAGGCAACAATAACATTAATGTTTCTCATTTATGGCTCTGCTTTTCCACTGTTAATAGTACCTCAAGTCATTTAACCTGGACACTATGAACATCTGACAAAAGTGAGGTTTAAATAACATTTTCAAATCTATTCAATACAGCAACAAGGAAACCAGGATTTCTTCCTGAATATGCTGATTCCAGAGTTCTTACTTTTATCAACCATATGAAAGTATTTTGAGAAAAATTATCTAGGTCCCTCCTCTTGCTTAATTGTGGGTGACACTAGCAAAATTCCTGAAAAACGGAATGCCAGTGTGGTTGTCTTATAGTTGAAATTGGGCAACTTGAGAGCAGGATGTATTTTCCAAAACTTCTGATCTTGTTCAACAGGCTCGAGGTTAAACATGCATTGGGACAGACAATCTTAGATGTTCTTAGAAGGTGACAAACAAAGAGAATCTTCTTAGAGCTTCCATAATTCATGTCATCATTTGAAGAAGCTGATTGTTAGTGTTATCTGTGGTTACTGTCTAGATGGGGTTTTTCCTTGTTCTTGACATCTTACTCAGAGATTTGAGGAAACACACACATTGCAAAGTAGAAAGGAACTTTATTCAAAAGCAAAGTGAGAGAGTAGATCGGATACACTGGGGCTCAGTGAGGGCCTTTATGTATTGAGTACATAAGAAGAGGTGGTTGATTTGAATTCAGGTTGGGTATTTTTCTGTTTTGTTTGACAGATTTAGATTAGTTAAACCTTAGTTTACTTTGAATATCCCTTCCCATGATGCATCTTATTTAATTACATGAATATAGAATTATTCATGAACTTATTAAGTTAAATATGGATTTCCCATAAAAGTTCATTCAGAGAACACAATGTGGCTTATTGTGCATGTACCCCAAACTGGTTCAGGCCAGATAAGCCTTCTGCTTCCAGTACCTGCATATGCTTTAGAATACATTTGAATGGAAACTGACCATGAGTGAGAAGCTATTAAATATTGTTAGGGGGAGGAGGATCTTCTTCCATTGTTTGAAGTGGGGTATGTATATAGCTAGATGCAGGTGAGGATTCTACATTGCTAGGTGCATTGTTGGGAAAGGGGTTTGTTTGTAGCCCAAGCAAAATGGAGCCCCAGATTGCAATGCTTTTCCCACGCTTATCTGTAACATTGGGAAATTTGTGAATTTGTACTTTGCATCCTGATTTAGGTAACAGTACAGCTCACTGTTTCTTTGCCATCTGCTCATACTCAACTAACTCAGTGACTACTTCTTGCTACTTATTTTAGTAATTTGCCTGCTGTTGCAGGTTTTCTATTACAATTTTATCTTCTTCAATTATCAAGCACAGTTTAGTCATTTTATGACTATTAAAATAATCAGTCATAAGGTCTTGTAATTTTCCAAGTATCTTCAGCTGACATAAAATAGAAATTATCACTGAGGAGGCTTGCTGAGCTCCAATATGAATTTTTAATTTAATGATGAGTAAATAATACTCATCAAGTATTTATAATAAGTAAATATAAAGTATAACAATTATATTGGGCTGGCAAGATGGCTCAAAATCTAGAAGCATTTGCAGTGCAAGCTTTACAACCTCACTTCAATCTCAGGAATCCAGTGGAAGACCTACTCCAGAAATTGGTCCTCTGACCTCCACACACTTGCTGTGGCACCATAAGACCTGTATTCACATAATAAACACACATACACACACACACACACACACACACACACACACACACACACACACACACACACTACATGTGCATACCCAATATGAATAAATAATGCAGCATTTTTTTAAAATTTGCAATGATGATGTCTCATGTCCTGCCCTTATTCTAACAACCTTACACACTGGATCCTTCGTCAGGATTCAGTATTCAAAATAAATGGCAATCTCAAAGCTTAAGGGCACATTTTCACATGTGTAAGAAACTCAATGTTTCTCTCAACGTGGCCATGGAGAATTGTTCATTTTTTTATTATTTATTTATTTATATAATTTATTTATTTATTTATTTATTTATTTATTTGTTTATTTTGTGTGCATGTGTGTGCATGCGTGTGTGTGTGTGTGTGTGTGTGTGTGTGTGTGTGTGTGTGTGTGTTTAATTTACTCAGAGATAGACTTTTGGTTTGCTAACTGGTCCATCCAATGGAAGAACTTGTCTCCCAGGAAGAGATTTCACTCAGTTCTGACTGCTCTGGCAACTTGTCACACCAACTTGAAGAATATTGGAGCCGAGATAATTGGTATGTCGGTGGTAGACAGGACTATACCTTGACCAGGGCTGCTTGGTTAAGTTTACTTTATAGCTTCTATTTACACCTAAACCTCATGTTAGAACCCTCAGAAGATAGACTTGGAAAGATATTGCTGGAGTGTTCCTCTTGCCCATGTGGTCATATTGAGAGCATCTGCTGTTCCTGATTGTCACTCTCAAGTGTTCTGTTTAATTGTCCTATTGAGAGCAGTGGTCAAGCCTGCCTTTTTTAGGACAGCCCAGACCCAGGATCTGACTCTGACAATTTCAACAACACTGGGAAAAGGACTCAAGTACTTTACCGTCATATTTCCATGATGATCAAGCTCAGCTGTGCTTTCAAAACTCCAAACAGTGAAGTTCTCCAAGGATGAGGTCACTCACACTGTATTCTCAGAAATACTTACCATTCAACACTGCTTTTGTATTCTCTCCCACAGTAGAGGCCATTTCCATTTCCACCTCAGAAAAGTGCTCATGTTGAATCACCCAGTGAACAACACTTCCTTTTCCTTAGCCTATCTGAGTCCTTCCCTCTGTGATGGTGAAATGTGTCTATGGTACATACAAGGTAAATTGTCCATAGCCACAGGTAGACATGGCTTCAATTGTGGATTCAACCATTAGCATCCATATAATCTTACAAGAGATATTTAATACTTTCAAACTTTATTTATT
>CABHPP010107006.1:1388-16168 GCA_902168425.1 Peromyscus attwateri
GAGGAAGAGGAGGAGGAGGAAGAGAAAGAGGAGGAAGAGGAGGAGGAAGAAGAGAAAGAGGAGGAAGAGGAGGAGGAAGAAGAGGAGAAGGATGAAGAGAAGGAGAGGGAAAGTCTGATTTGGGGATTTAGTAAATGGCAGATCATTTGTCTGACACATACAGAGCTCGGGATCAACCCTTAGCACTGAAGGAAGGAAGGGAAGGAGGGAGGGAAGGAAGGGAGGCAGAGATAGCCCTCAAAGTTTTCTAACCTAAAGATTTCTTCCCAAACACTACAGCCGTGTTCTACTTCAGTGTCTCCACAGAGCAGTGAGTGTCACACGGGGCTGGCTCAAGAGGAAGACTCTTATCCCCATGTCACTTTCCAAGGATAAGATCTGCCCAGTTTCTTTTGGCAAATCAGCTAGGCATTGCTATGGGCCTCTCACCCTCGGCTGGTCTGAATTCTCAGAACTTTGTTCTACCCCAAACCTCACTTCTTTCTGCTTCTATTCTAGAACTTCTCTGAATCCAGCACAGCACACTCCAGGGAGCAGCCCCTCAATGACCTCTGCCAGGATTCCCTCTGCATGCAGCACAGCCCCACCCCTCTCTCTTCAGCCTCTGTGCCTCTTCCTGGACCTTCTCCGGGTCTCTTGGATCCGGGGACAAAGGAGTAAAGAACAGAACTCAAATCATATGGCAGTGAACTTGATGACTAGGATTGTCCTCCATGCTAAGTCCCTAAAAGATTATTCAGGCTTAAACAGATATTTCTCATCTATCTATCTATCTATCTATCTATCTATCTATCTATCTATCTATCTATCTATCTATCTATCATCTACTATCTATTTATAGACAGGGCTTCCTAACCCAAAACTGGCCTTAAGTTTACTGTGTTGCCAGGTGATGGTGGCGCACACCTTTACTCCCAGCACTCAGGAGGCAGAGCCAGGCGGATCTCTGTGAGTTCGAGGCCAGTCTGGTCTACAAAGCGAGTTCCAGGACAGCCAGAACTGTTACACAGAGAAACCCTGTCTCGAAAAACAAAACAAAACAAAAAAATTTACTGTGTAACTGAGGATAACCTTGAACTTCTGACCCTCCTGCCTCCATCTCCCAAGTGCTAAGATTATATGTATATTCTGCCACAGTTGGTTTATATGATGCTTGAGATTGAGCCCGGGGCTTCATGCATGTTAGGTAAACACTCGACCAACTGAGCTATATCCCCAGCCCCTAAACAGCATGATTATGTCATACATACCCCAAATTCACCTTGAGTAACTCTGGTTCTTAAAATACTAATAGTTCATTTTCCTAAATAAAGTTAAACCAGTTAGACTGACATTACAAAGATTTATTAGGGATGAGTATTTCCTGTTTCTAACTCGAGTCTGGATAGTGGTAACACCGTTTCACAATCTCATCTCAGCTGAAAGCCCTCTAAAGGGAAGGCCAGTCTCCCAGGCAGATGCCCTGCTGATTCAGCTAACTACACACAGTTAATAGTTAATCTCAGGCTCATCTGCTGGCCGCTGTACATCCAGAACAGGACCACTTAGGAAAGGAAAGTGATACTCATCCTGCTTTCTAAAGGCTCTACCAAGAGAAACCTTATCTCAGCCTTTCAGAGGCCTAGTCGATAAGTCGGGGACTGGGGTTCATGGTAAAGCCTTCACACCACTTCCTAACCAATGCAGCATATGTCCCGGGGAAAGCCACCTGCTTCTCTAGGCCATCGTTTGCTGCCCTCACCTATTGCTGGTAAGACAACATTCTGGTTCTCCAAATCCTAGGGTACTTTGCTGCTATTGGTCTGTAAATAATTGTTGGTACTACTGCTTCCTTCACCCGTGACATATCAAGACGTGGCACTGGCAAACTTTAAGAGCCATGAAGGTACCAGAGTGCCACGGTTGTAACCTTGTGTGTCAAGGGGTTGGCCGACCAGGCTGCACTTTGTCCCTTCTCTTGTCCTGCTCAGACAGCTGGAACTCTCGGCTAGAAACGTACCGCACAGATGAAGCAGGTGTCATGCCAGGTGTGGCCCAGGGCTTCAATAAACTTGTCGCCGGCTTCCACAGGAAAATCACATCCGTGACACTTGGTGCTGAACAGATTGATGTAGTCTGAAATCAAAGTCAAAGTGAGGCAGGCAAAAAGAGCAATCGGCTACATAGACCCAAGACCGGGGCAGCCCCACATCAGTGAGCTGGGGGAGCAAGCTTTGTCATCTCACAAACAAAATACTCACTTGTGTGATTGATTTTGTTTTTCACTTTTTTGGGAATGTATACCAATGTTGTATTGGCTTAGACTTGGACTTAATTACCACCTTGTGCTAGCTTGATCTGACAATTCTTTCTGGTATTGTCATGAACTTCCTTGGGGGTGATTGTTTCTTTTATCTCTGTCTCCTCTGGTAGCCCAAAGAAGTCAATCCCCAAACAGGAATTTAAAAAATATTCCTCATTGCCCACTCACTGGGCTTACTTTGGAAGAATGAGGATCTTTTTTTTTTTTCTTTCAGATTTTATTTTATTTTTAGTTTAGTGTGTATACATGAGCCCAAGTGTCTACAGAGGCCAGAAAACATTGTTGGATCCCACAGAGCTGGAGTTTGTAGACTGTTAAAGCACATTATGTGGGTGCTGGGAACTTGGGTGCTCTGAGCAGTATGTGCTCTTTTGTTCTCCCATCTTTTTGTTTTGTTTTGTTTTCAAGACAGAGTTTCTCAGTGTAGCCCTGGATGGCCTGGAACTCGCTCTTGTACTAGACCAGGCTGACCTTGAACTCAAAGATCCGCCTGCCTCTGCCTCCTGAGTGCTGGGATTAAAGGCGTGTGCCACCACAACCTGGCCAGTTTGTGCTCCTAAGTGCTGAGCTCCCTCTCCAGACCCAACTCTTTAAGGGGTTTTTTAGATTTATTTTTTATTATCTATCTATCTATCTATCTATCTATCTATCTATCTATCTATCTATCGATCTATTTATTTATTTATTTTTGGTTATTCGAGACAGGGTTTCTCTGTGTAGCTTTGGAGCCTTTCCTGGAACTCACTTTGTAGCCCAGGCTGGCCTCGAACTCACAGAGATCCGCCTGCCTCTGCCTCCCGAGTGCTGGGATTAAAGGCGTGCGCCACCACTGCCCGGCTATTTTTTATTATTAATTATGTGTATGTGTATGTGTGTATGGGGGGATATTATATGCACATGAGTGCAGGTACCCACGGAGGCCATAAGAAGGTGTTGGGTCCCCAAGAACTGGAGTTCCAGACAACTGTACGCTCTCTGACATGGGTGAATTTGGGTTCTCTGTAAGAACTGTATGTGCTCTTAACCATGAGCCATCTCCGCAGCTCATCTTTGAGACTCTTCAATAATTTTAGAATGGTGTTTGCTTGACCATTCTTCTGTCATTGAGCATTCATGTTGACAACAAATTTTAACTACTACAAACCATATTTGAGCTACTTGACAGGGTTATGTCCTCCTTCTCCTCCCCCAACAAGGGAGATAATACTACAAAATGCTATTCATAAAGTATACTGACTACTTTCCTAACGAAGGTGCTGTGATGTGAATGTGTCCCCAGGTTCACACGTTGGAAGCATACTCCTTACTGCAATAGTGTTGGGAGGCAGAGCCAACTGGAGGCGTTTAGGTCATATGGCCTCTATTTCTGGAATGAATTCATGTTATTGTTGAGGGACTAGGTCCAGAAGGAGTGGGATTCTTATAAAAATGAGCCTGCCTCCCATTGCCCATTTTCTTCTCTCTCTTTTGCACCCCCCCCCCCACCTACACGGGATGATGTAAGAAGACCCTTAGCAGGTGTGGCCTCTTGACCATGGACTTCCCAGCCTTCAGAAGCGTGAGCCAAATATATTTCTGTTTATAGTAAATCCCCCTGCCTCAGACGTTTGGTTACACTAGAACATGATGGACTAAGGCAGGTGACATTCCTTACAGGAACCTTAACATCAAGAATCACGCCTTACTTTTCTCTGTGCTTTCAACATAACAGCTAGCTGGTGGCCAGCACTCAAAGTACGAGTGTAAATCAGTAATTAGTGAATTTACCACATTTGTGGCCAACAAGTGAGTTAGTAAACGAGTGAACGAATCTGATCTTCACAATGTCTCACACAGACGGACTTTTTTTAAAAAAATTTTGGTCTTGTTTTGCAGATGAAGAAATTGAGACTCAAATAAAGGCCAGAGCCCCACACCTGAGGCCTCATCAAGTCTGTGCTCCTTTCTCAGAGCACATTCTACTATATGACTGTAGACATTTTCTCGATTTTTCTAGAAGAGTTCCATCCCTTTGAAGACTTCATTCCTCCCTGCATTCCCCAGCTCCCCAGATGTCCTTGTCTCTCCACAGCTCTAGCACAGCTGGCTGTGCTCTGTTCACCTCCTGTGGACAGTATGTCTACTCATCATCTCAGACCACACACTGAGAGGCAGGATGCCATCAAGCTTACAAACATGGAGTGTGAAGAAAGAAAAGGCTAGTTCAAAGTCCAGCTCCATTAAGGAATTCTTTAAACCTGGGGCAGCTTCTCAGAACTGCCTATATAGAACTTCCTATCTATATAACTACAGCACCAAACTCAGGGGATTATCACTATTGACCAGGTAAGACATGCATGAAGTATTTGGCATAAACATTAACTGTTGGCTCTTATTTTAGAACTCTTCATAAATGGTTAAAGGGGAAGAGAACCCATCCATCATTCATCCATCCATTATTCTTGAATGTCCATGCCAGTACACTCCACATTAATAGCTTTGCTTAAGATGCCTTTTAATATTTATTTATTTTATGTATACTGATGTTTTGTTTGCATGTACATCTGCACACTGGAAGAAGGGATTGGATCCCATAGAGAGTTGTGAGCAGCCATGTGGGTGCTGGGAATTGAACTCAGGACTTCTGGAAGAGCAGCCAGTGCTCTTAATTACTGAGTCTCTAGCCCAAGATTGTTTAAAGTTTCCCATTACTATTATTAGTGTGTATGACTGTGCCATGGAGTATGTGTGCAGGTCAGAGGGCAACTTATGGGCTTGGCTCTCTCCTTCTACTTTATGTGGATTACAGGAACCACATTTTGGCAGCCAAGCTTCCCTGGCAAGCACCTTTACCCCTGAGCCATTTTGCTGGTCCCTGCTTAAGGTTTTTGAGGACAGAGATCTCACAGAAATTGATACAGATTATACATTCAATATATGTTTTATGGTTAAAAGATGAACAGAACAAACAAAAATGGCTCTACTAGCCTTATTAAATAGTATTTCCTCCCCTTGCTTTTTTTTTTTTCCATAAATTCGTTCTTAAAACAGCTTGAATCTACTTCTGGAAATTTTAGTCTTGCTTACTGATTGATTTTTCTATTTTAAACTTGATTTTGTGTAATCTGGAGGCTTTGCTTTAAAAATTGATAGCACAGATATGACTAATATTATTTTTTTAAACATTGGCATTTTCATTTACTCTATAAAGTGAGACTATCACTAATAATCAGCCTCCTTGTTTTTCCTCATCTGATTTTCTGGTGCTGCTGTTCAGCCTCCAAGTCTGTTGCCCTTATTGAACCCTGCCTCAAAACCCTGACTGAAAGAAGCAGGCTGTGAAGGAAGGAGGGAGGGACTGAAGAGCCAGCTAGCCAGGATGCCTGTGACTCCTGAAATTACCACAATTCCCCACATGTTACACAGACACGTTACACTTCGAGGTACAGAGAGATGGAAGGAAGCCTGAAAAGCACCACAGGCAGGGAGGAAAGGGCGCTCTCCATTCCATGCCTTGGGCCTCCCTGCTTCCATCTTCATAGCCACTCCATAAGGCAGGTGTTTACAATCTCGGGGAAGTTTAGCAGCTTTATTCAAGGTTACAAAGCCATCTCAGGGTAGAGCCAGGAATTGAATCTAGGATGCAGTCTAGAGCCAAGGCCCCCCTTCTTCAGACTAGACCCCTAGGATGACATCTAGAGCCAAGGCCCCCCTTCTTCAGACTAGACCCCTAAGAGGATATCTGGAGACAAGGCCCTTTTCAGAGTAGACCCAGGTTTCCAAGTCAATATAGCTTGAAAGATTTCTCAAGTAGTTAGGGAACCAATGTCTGACTCAAATACTAGAAACATGGAAGGGAGCAGAGACTGGTGTATAAAGTACATTGTAACTCTGACTGCTTTTCCCCAAAAGCTGAAACCAAATGAGCAGGGGAATTAGTTCAGCTAATGTATAATAGCATGATTCAGCCATTAAAAACAAAATCAGGAGCTTGTATGAAGCCCTTGGTTTGATTCCCAGTACCACACATGCAACAAAATGCACAAAACCCCCTCTTTCCCCGACAGTAGGATGTGAGTGGCCACAGGCGGGACTTAGTTTTCTATGCCTGCCTGTCAACCCAGATGGGAGATGGTGCAGGGTCTTCCAGCATGGTGTCCCATTGCATCCTACCTGCGCCATATCTCACATGCTTACCTTTCTCACAGTACGGCTCTCCATCCTCCATGTGGAAGAGGCTGTTTCCAAACGGTTTCTTGCAGGCTGCACAGACGAAGCAGGTGGTGTGCCATGTCTGTCTCAGAGCGTGCATCACTTCCTGGAGGAAAAAAAAAAATCAAGTTCAGGACAGAAAATTTCCCAGGGGAAAGGGAGCTAGGCTTGGCTTCTGAATCAGGCCTGGCTGCTGTCCAAGTAGCCTAGGGAACAGGGCAGGAGGGCTCACAAAGCAGGTGCTGGGGAAGGCAGGGGAGGGTGGAGAAGGGAGGTCCTGCTTATTAGGGCCACTTTGCCAAAAGGGCACTGGGAGTGAGGGCCACAGGCAGATGAGCAGTGAGGTCAGGCTGTGAGGCAAGGGCTTGCTTTGCAGAGCGCCAGCACCGTTGGACGCTGGTGGCATATGTGTATATCATTGCTTGCCCCAGCTAATTAGTTCCCTGCTTCCATAGTTAGGGGGAAACTGAT
This sequence comes from Peromyscus attwateri, assembly GCA_902168425.1. NCBI lineage: Eukaryota > Metazoa > Chordata > Mammalia > Rodentia > Cricetidae > Peromyscus > Peromyscus attwateri. The sequence goes on from CABHPP010107006.1 coordinate 8,353, forward strand.
TCCATTCTAGGATGGAAACGGAGTTGCCTTCTCTGTTACCAGCAACTTGTTGATAGGGTTTCTAGCGGGACCCCAACATCTTACGGGAAGGGAGGAAGTCAGTCCAGTTGAAGAAAAGACAAGGGTCAAATGAGAGGGATGCTGCCCACTTACCCCCATGATCTTGGTGTTACACTTGGCACAGAGTGGGGCAAAAAACTGCTCGTAGCACCGTTCACAGTAAACATTGTTCTGCTCCTCCACAAAGCACACATCTGCCAGGGAGTTCTTGCAGTAGGCACAGTTGAACTCTTCTGGATGCCAAGAGCGACCCATGGCTACCAGGAAAGGGCCCCTGGCATGGCAGAGAACAGCACGAAAGTGAGCCCCAGAAATTAGGACCAGATCTTTTAAGAACCCCAACAACCTTCACACGTTTACCTAGTGATGCCCACTTTGAGGGTCCTTCTAACGAAATAACATGTAATTCTGGGAAAGCTCCACGCAGAAAGGCGTCTATTGTCATGTCAGTAACAATAAACAGAACCAGAAGATGGGGCATGGGGGTGCACACCAGCACTTGGCAGGCAGCTCTCTAAGAGTTCAAGCCCAGTTTAGTCTACACAGTAAGTTCCAGGCTAGCCAGGACCACACAGGAGACTCTGTCATAAAGGACAAACAATCTGATACCTAACCAACAGAGCCTGGACGCAGTTCACTATCTACTGCAGAGAACCGAGCAAACACATCCCAGGATTCAGTTCATCACAGATTATTCTGCGAGCGGTGATGATGGTGGCCAGCCTTTATTAACTACTGAGTGCTCGGTGCTCTTCCGGAACAATCTTACATTTGTTAATATGTTTAATCCTCGCAACAATTCTATGAGGGAGGAACTATTACGATGCCTGAGAATCAGTAAAGAAAACCGAGGCACGGGAAGGCCCAGGAACTCATTCTTGGTCCTGGAGCCAGGAAGTGGCAGACTGCACACACGATGCTTCCGTTTCAGATTAGTGTTCAGAGCATCAGAAGTGCCAGAAAACTTCACGTTCTGATTTTGTTAGTTCCGTGTTTTCTAGTTCTTCTCTGCTCGTTTTTTTTTGTTTGTTTGTTTTGTTTTTCTTTGTTGTTGGTGTTTTGTTTTTGAGAGGATCTCACTTTCTAGCCCTGGCTAGCCTGAAACTAGCTTTTAGAAGAGCCTAGCTTTGAACTTACAGAGATATGCCTGCTTCTGCCTCCCTAGTGCTGGGGACCAAAGGTGTGCACCATCACGCCTGGCCCCTGCTTGTTTTTTATTTTTTTTTATTTTTATTTTTATTTATTTTTTTTTTATTTTTCCAAGACAGGGTTTCTCTGTGTATCTCTGGCCGTCCTGGAACTCACTTTGTAGACCAGGCTGGCCTTGAACTCATGACTTCTAAAGAAAATTACTTGCTTTAATTTCAGTAAAGTGTCTATCAGAGCCTTAAGAGGCATGGGACTGTCTGTAGAAAGATCCAGAAGCAACTCTATAGGAAAGCTGGGTCAAAACCAGCCCTGTCATCCAGCTTGCAACGTGCTCAATAAGCCTACTGACAACAAGGCTAAAGATTCCCAGAACCCAGCCTTAGCCCAAGGGGCAGCTCCTGGCACCAGGCACCAAGCTGGGAGCTTCACCCACTTACCTCATGGAATCCTCCCAACTCCCCAGGGATGTGGGTGTCACACAGGCATGGAAGCTAAAGCTAAGAGAGGTGAGCCAGAGAGACCCGAGGCTGCCCTGTGGGGCTGGCCTTTTGCCTATATCTGCCCTCCCATCTGCCACCCATCCCGTCCGGTACCAAAGCCTGTACCTGATGACATTGTTGCAGTGCCCACAGAGCGGAGCCCGGCTGCTGGCTGGGAAGCGCTCAGCTCTCTGGAAGGTGCCCCTGGTGAGAGGGGTCACCTGTGGACCTGTTGGGTTGTAGGCTGGAGCCCCCCGGGGCAGGGTCTGCTTGCTGACAGAGGTGGTGCTCTTTCCAGGAGCAAACTTCTGAGAGAAGTTGTCATCGGTCACCCAGGGCGGGCGGCTGGCAGACTCTGCAGGGCCCCCACTGTAGGCTGCTGATGGTGCGGGGTTATAGTTTGGAGCAGGGGAGGGGGTGTAAGCTGGTGCAGGGGACGGGGAATAGGTGGGAGCAGGGGAGGGGGTGTAAGCAGGAGCAGGGGAGGGGGAATAGGGAGTGGGACTGTAATTGGCTCCTGGGGACGGGCTGTAGGTAGATGCAGGCACTGTAAGCCAAAAACACCCAAAGAATATGTGTTAGGAATTCTTTCTCCCTCATCTGTCACCCCAGCCAGAGAACCATAAAAGATGCACTTAATATTGGAACAGTATAACTCCAACTGTTAAAGGAGAGGTAGGTGTGTGTGTGTGTGTGTGTGTGTGTGTGTTGTGGGAGGAATCCAGGAACTCAAGTACACTAAGCAAATGCACTACCACTAAGCTACAGACCCACATGCCTGAACTTCTCAGTGAACCAGATTTTCACTCTCAGCAAGAGCCTGGATAAACAAGGGGTGGCAGCAGAGCCCTGGGGAGCTTGCACAGGCCCCAGGAGGGATATAGCTATAAATATTGTGGCTATTCAGGGTGGGGTTCTGCCAAGTCTTGGCTACCCTGGTCCTATAAAAGATGGGGAGCAAGATTAGGGTGTGTCTGGACAGGAAGTGGGTAAGAGCCAGTCAACTCAGCCTAGAGTGGAGGATGTTTCAGTGGTGCCCTAGATGGTGATCTGACTCCCAGACATCCCAATCAGAATGTGTTTGCTCTACTTGTAACTAGCCTAGTCTTCAAGACAGAGCAGATGTCCAGGAAGCTGGGTTCTCAGGTTCATGTTTCAAGTTCATCTACTATCACTGTCTTGAAAATAAGGTTTGACTTGATTTGTACTGGGAAGAAATTCTGTTTTGATTTGATAGGTCCCCACCTATCCTAGTCACTCAGTGAACCTAGGCAGAGGTGTGAGCACCATGCGGCCCAGGGCTAGTTGCTCAGTTGGTCCTTGCCTGGCCCTGCCAGATCCCTGCTCCCTTCTCCTGCTCGCCTACATCACCCTGTGCAAACTGAGAGTGCACATGACACCCTAGAGGTTACCATTAGGGACAAGAATGTATTGCACTTCCACTGAAACCTCCTGCTTGCCTCCACTGAGAGTGGAGAAACTGAGTTCACACAGAAAGGGCATTGCAGTTGCTAACACTCTGCCAGGGCTCTCACAACCCAAGATTTTGCTATAGAGAACCCCACTGCAGAGACAGCTGAAGAGTGATATAGCTGTGTGTCCTGAGCACATGGTCAGCCAGTTCTTTGACTATAGTAAAGATGGTTCTAGAAGCCTCACCTCTGCTCCCAGTCTATTCTTCTGGGCAGAGCACCATCTTACCCACCAGGGAGCATTTCGTGATAGCCTCCCTGCCCACATCCAAGCCAGGCCTGGGTGAGATGGATGGTACTGAAGCAGTTCTCTCTGGATCGCAGCTGGTCTCAGAACCGTGACCCTTGTCTGGTCTCTTTTTCCCATCTGGTGCCCTGAGCCAACTTGGGTGGCTCCAATTCTATGCCTATTATTCCCAGATGACTGGTACTTCAGAACTGGGAAGTGCAGAGCACCTATATATCCCCTTGCTAAACCTTCCACAGCCCTGCCCTAGAGTGATACTGGCTCCCAAGGTGGATTCTCCAGCTAGAATCTTCCTCCCACTTACAGTGTGGGTGAGGCACATAGCAGGTCGGTCAACTGAGTCAGATTCAGCATTATTATTCCCTTTTACACTCGAGGGCTTGAGAGCTCAGGGGAAGCGGCAGAGCAAGACTGTAAACCTTCCTAAACTCCAAGCTGCCTCTCTAAAGAACACAAATCCAACTTCCATTGGTGTACAACATCATGGAGAAGTCACTTTTAACACCCAGAGGAGACCCCGTGCTCTGGAAGGAAGCACAGCCACCAGAAGCCCTAATCTGAGGCTTGGGACTCAGTGCTTAGAGCACCTGCCTAGCATTTTTGAGACTCTGGGCTCAGTGCCTAGCACTTCTTCCTCAGAAGAACCCTGGTTTCACACTCTCCTAAGACTTTCTGGCCGTGCATCCTTGAGTAAATAAATTCATTAACCTCTCTGAGCCTGTTTCTTTGTCTAAAAATGGTATTGGAATAACTGTAAGGATTAAGGAATATAAGAAACAGTGCTTAATTAAGTACCTGATACAGTGTGTGTGTGTGTGTGTGTGTGTGTGTGTGTGTGTGTGTGTGTGGAGAGAGAGAGAGAGAGAGAGAGAGAGAGAGAGAGAGAGAGAGGATGAGGATGGCAGGGTCAGTAGCATCTGGGTTTCAGGGTTGGAATGTACTATCAGCTCATCTCAAGGCCTCCCATGGTCATGTGGCAAGCCCCGAGCAGGTGTACTGGAGGACGGCCGTGGGGAGGAGGTGTGATTCTCTGAAGTCGGATTGCTGGGAATTGAACCTATTTTCCGGTGCTGGAATGAAGGATGCCCTGCCTACCTCACAGGGTGTGGTGGGAACCTGCAGGAGTGACAGCATTTTGTAAAGCTGTAAGTCCCAAGCTCAAGGTGTCCCGCCCACTTCAACAGTTTTACCTTGCTTCCTCATGTCCAGGGGTCTCAAGATGGGAGGGGCAAGGGCCACTTTAGAGAAAGAGATCGGGGAGAGGGGATCCCACAGAACTTCAAAGCAGCTTCAGCCCTCTTCTGTACACTTTGGGGTTCTCTGTAAGTTATGTCTTCCTTTCTCTTTGCTTTTCATTTTTTTCTATCCTTTTCCTTCTTCCTCGTTTTATAAACCACAGTCCTCTGCTAAAAGTGATTATGAGTGGTATTTTTTGCTTGTTTTTTTGGATGTTTGTTTGAGACAGGGTTTCTCTGTGTAGCTTTGGCTGTCCTGAAACTTTCTCTGTCGACCAGGCTGGCCTCGAACTCAAAGATCCACCTGCCTCTGCTTCCCAAGTGCTGGGACGAAAGGCAAGCACCATCACATCTGGCCAAACCTTTTTTTTTTTTTTTTTTTTTTTTTTTTACATATAGCCCAGGCTGGCCTGGAACTTACTATGTATTCTAGGCTAGCCTCAAAAGTTCAGTGATCTAGGGGCTGGAGAGATGCCTCAGAGGTTAAGAGTACTGGCTGCCCTTCCAGAGGTCCTGAGTTCAATTCCCAGCAACCACATAGTGACTCACAACCATCTATAATGAGGTCTGATGCCCTCTTCTGGCATGTATACATGATAAATAAATAAACCTTTAAAAACAAAAAAAGTTCAGTGATCCTTGGGCCTCGGCCTCTTGAGTGCTGGATTACAGGCTTGTGCCCCGACACCTGACTCTAAAAGGGATTATGAGCAAAAGCCCTGTGATGTCCAAACCATGGCCTTATGTGGTCTCTAAGTACCTGAAATGCTTAGTATAAATTAAGATGTGCTATTAAGTGTAAAAATTTGAAGACTTAACAAAAGAATACAAATTGTCTCAGTAATAATTATCTTATATGATTATATGTTAAAAACTGTTTCTTTCTTTATTGAATGTGTGCAGATGTATGCCTGCATGTATGTCTCTGTGCCACTCGCATGCCTGGGACCTGGGGAAGCCGAAAGAGGGTGCAGATCATCTGGAACTGGGGTAACGATGGCTGTGAGCTGGTTGTGGGTCCTGTGGAAGAGCAGCTGGTGCTCTTGACCACTGGTCCACCTCTTCAGCCCCTTGTTTGTTTATTGTTTGAGCCAGGTCTTAATGTTACTGACTGACCTCAGTGACCTTCCTGCCTCAACTTCCCAAATAGCTAGCTTTACCACTACAGTGTCTGGCTCTAAAACATGCTGCATCTGGAAAGATGCCCAGTGGTTAAGAGTATGTACTACTCTCATGGAAGACAGGAGTTGGGTTCCTAACACTCATGTCTCACAGCTCTCTCTCTCTCTCTCTCTCCAGGGCTTTTCTGTGTAACGATCCAGGCTGTCCTGGAACTCACTTTTTAGACCAGGCTGGCCTCGAACTCACAGAGATTCACCTGCCTCTCCCTCCCGAGTTCGGGTCTCACAGCTCTTAACTGAAGGTATGGCTCTGGAGATATGGCTCAGTGGTTAAGAGCACTGGCTGCTCTTCTGAAGTACCTGGGTTCAATTCCCAGCGCCTACAAGGCAGCTCACAACTGTCTATAATTCCAGTTCCAGGTGATCCAACACCCTCACATGCAGGCAGAATACCTATGCACATAAAATGAAATATATATATATATATATATATGTGTGTGTGTGTGTGTATATATATGTGCATATATATAATCTCCTGGTGTGATGGCACACACCTTTAATCTCAGAACCAGGGAGGCAGAGGCAGGAGGATCTTTGAGTTCGAGGCCAGCCTGGTTTACAGAGCGAGTTCCAGGACAATCGGGGCTACACAGAGAAACCCTGTCTCAAAACAAACAAACAAAAATTCCCTGAAAATGTCATATGCTGAGCTAAATAAAAGTATTAAAATCAATTTCACCCCGCTTTCTTTTACTTTTTAAAACTGTAAAAATGGGTTCCTCTTGGATGGCAGCCCTCTTTGAAACAGTGGCTGGCAAGTGCTGTTGGCTTCCTCACAGAATTTTGTGTTAACAGTCTACAAGAAGGCAGAAAACTTGCGAGTCAACTTTACAGACAACTTGGAGAGCTTAACCGGCCACTCAAGGTCAGCCAGCTTGCAAGCTTCCTACCTGAACGCACCCCTCTGGGCTCCAGATCTCTCTAAAGCACTCTGAACGCAGAAACAGGCTTCAGCATGCTGGTTTCAAGTCAACCGGGCCTTCGCCCACTTTACTGCCTCCCCCTCCAACTACTCCCTCTGCAGGGCGGACTTTCTCTTCCTCCCATCCGAGGCCTTTCGACTCCCTGAACCTCCTGCGTTTTCCAAACCCCAACACAAGGCCTCACAGAGGAAGGCTGGAATCCAGACCGGGTTTAGCCACCTCCTTCCCACTGGGGCTACAGCGGCCGGAGGAGGACTTTCCACTTGGAGCGGTCCGTCTAGCAGATCCCTGGGGAGAGGGATGCAGACAGCATGGTCCCCTCTCCCCACAGTTCTTGCCTGCCTCGCCCCTCCATCCCCCGAATGCCGGAAAAGACCTGGTATCCCATCTCCGAGCCCCGGGCTGTTGCTATTTCTACGTGACGGAATTAAGCCGGTTCAAATTAGAAGGTGATATTTCATCTCTAATTGGCACGTTCAAAAGGCTCCTATCGCACTCGGCGGCCCCGGGACTGTGTAATTAAACAAGGTGATCTGAGTCACTCCGGCCCGGGCTAGGTCCTCAGCGAGCGCCCCGGTCGCCGCCCGGCCCGCGGGCCAACGTGGCCGTCCCCGGGCCCACAGTGTCCTCCGCCCACTGGTCAAGCAGGCCCGGGCCCCAGGTGTTCTGGGGAGCGGACGTCCAGCCCCGGCGCCAGAGTTAAGATCCCAGGGCGAACGCCACCCTGCCTCCGCCAGCCGGAAGCTGCGGCCGGGGACTGGCCGCGAGCGGACTGCTAGTGCTCGCCCGTGCCCTGGTCCCCGAAGCCCAGCAGCGGCGGAGCGGGGTGCGGACCCGCACTGCCTCCCTCCCCCGGCCTGGCAGACTGTCAGCCGCCCCCGGAGCCCCGAGAAGGAAGGGTGGAGGCAGGCCTCTCCTACGCTCCAGGCAGGAATGAGTTAACGTCTGCACCGCCTGGGAACCGCCAAGAGGCCTGGGCTCCGGCACGTCTGGCCCGCCTCGGCCGGAGCCCGAGAAACTACTGGAAAGCCGGGCCGCCCCCTGGCGGGCCTGGAAGGACAGGTCAGGAA